>JAJTUV010003346.1:0-134976 GCA_021653895.1 Mastomys natalensis | reverse complement strand
GCCATATGGGGGGCCTAAAAAGAGGGGCCTAGAGGGGATCATAGAGTCGACCAAAATTTGAGGTTTTCTGGGGGTTTATGCCAAGAGAAACCCTATAGGGGGAACCAAATAGAGACAGAAATTTGGGTTGGGGGCCTAAAAGGGGCCCCGGGGGAGGGGATAAAAAGGGGGACCATCGAAAAGGGTCATAGTGGGGTTTTAAGAGACGGCTTAGGGGAGGAACCCATGGGGGTGGTCTTAGTTAGGGCCCAATAAAGATCCCAAAAAAAGGGCCCTTTAGGGTGGTTCCTTTTAGAGAAAAAAACCAAATAGAAAACAGCAATTGGGGGGGCCCCTTAGATTAGGTAGGAGAATACCATGGGGAAAATGACCATATTGGGGGCCTAGAGGGGGCCTAAAAAGGGGCCCAATAGAGAGGGCCAAAAGTAAAGGGTTTTTAGATGGGGGGCCTAGATTTACTAGAGAGGATTTTTTCGTTTTGGCCATAATGGGGGCCCCTAGAGGGGGCCCTTTAAAAGGGGCCCCAATATAGAAGGCCAAATTTTGGGCCCGGGAGAGGACCTAGAGGAAAGCATAAAAAAGGCCATAGTGAGAAAATAGGGTGGGCTTTGAGGAACCCTATAGGGGCCCCTAGAGGAGGACCCATAGAGACACCCCGGATTTTGGGGGGGCTTAGAGACGGCCTAGAGAAGACCATAGAGAGGGCCCAATAGTGAGGGCCTGAGGCGGCCAAGGGGGCCCATAGAAATGACCATAGACCCAGGCATGAAAAGGGCTTAGAGAGGGCATGGAGGGGTTTCCTTTGGAGGGCCCTAGAGATAGCCATTGTGGGGGCCCTAGAGGGGGCCCTAGAGAGGATCATAGAAATGAACATATAGTGGGCATAGATAGCGCCTTTTAAAAGGGGGCCCCCTACTGCAGCCCTAGAGAGGACCTTTGAGCAGCCAGACTGAAGGCCTAGAGAGGACCATAGAGACGGCCATAATGGGGGCTAAGATGGGGGTCTAGATAGGACCATAGGAATGGACCGTAGGAGCATCTAGAGAGGACCTAGGGAGGACGATAGAGACGGCCATTGGGAGGTCATAGAGTAGGTATAGGAGGGCCATAGAGATGGCCATAATGGGGGCCTAGATAGGGCCTAGAGAGGGACCATAGAGATGGGCTTTTTGGGAGTTTTAGGGGGCCTAGATGGGAAACCATGTAGAAGACCATAGTTTGGGCCTAGAGAGGGCTTAGAGGAGCCTAGTGAGGTCGTAGGCAGGACCATAGAAACGGCCATGTGAGAGCCTAGATAGGGCATAGAGAGTGCCTATAGAATTTCCTAGAAAGGACCATAGAGAAAAAAAATTGTGAGGACCTAGAGACGGCCTACAGAGAACCATAGAGAGGCCACATGAATGGTAGTAGGGGCCTTGAGGAGACCATGAAGAGATGATAGAGAGGGCATAGAGAGTGCTTAGAGGGGGCCCCTAGAGGGGTTTTAGAGGGACCATAGAGATGACCATAGTGAGGGCCTGAGAGGCCTAGAGATGACCATAGAGAGGGCCTAGACAGTTCCTAGATAGGGCCCTAGAGAGGTCCTAGAGGTACCATAGAGATAGTCTAGTGAGGGTTTAGAGATGGCCTAGAGAAGCCATTGAGACACCCCATGGTGTGAGCCATATGTAGCCTAGAGAGGACCATAGAGGCGGCAATAGGGGGCCTGTGGGGGCCTACGGCCACCAATAGAACGACCATACGGGAGGGTCTAGAGAAGGCCTAGAAAGGACCAGGGAGAAGTCCAAAGAGGGGCCTAGATTGGACCATTGAGAAGGCATGTCAGGGCCTAGAAGGGCCTAGATGGGACCATAGAGACAGGCATGGTGGGGCCTAAGGGGGCCCAAGATGGGACCATTAAGACTGTCATAGTGAGGGGCCTAGATGGGACGATAGAGACGAACATAGTGATTCATGGGAGGGCTTAAAGTGGCCCATAGAGACAGCTATAGTGAGGTCCTAGAGGGGGCCTAGAGAGGCCAAATAAGACTGCCATAGTGAAGGCATAGAGAGGTATAGGTGGGACCATTGAGATGGCCATGTGAGGTTCCTAGAAGGGCCAGATTGGACCATAGGAAGGAATAGTGAGGGCCTAGATAGGGCCTAGAGAGGTTCATAGAGCAGCAATGTGAGGGCCTAGAGAGGGTCATACAGAAGCCGTTTTGGGACCATAGTGACGGCCATAGTGGGGGCCTAGTGGGGCCTCAAGAGGACCATAGACAAGCCTAGATGGGCCTAGAGAGTAAAATTGAGATGGCCATAGTAAGGGCCTAGAGAAAAACCTAGATTGGACCATAGAGAGGGCCCCATTATGAGGGCCTAGAGAGGACCTAGAGGAGAACCATAGAGACAAGGTACTGTGGGCCTAGAGAGGGCCTATAAAAGGACCATAGAGCGACCATCTGAGTGGCTAAGAATGCCTTAAAGGCCCATTGAGACGGCATAATGAATGCCTAGAAGGGCCAAGAGGGGAACATAGAGACTGCATAATGAGGTGGAGATGGACAATAGAGTGTGTTATCATGAGGGCCGGGGAAAGGGCCTAGATGTGTGCATATGACTCCCTAGTGAAGCCTAGATAGCATAGATAAGACCTTAGAGACAGCAATAGTGAGGTCCCAGAGAGGGCCTTGATTGAACCACAGAGAGGGATAGTGAGCCCCAGAGGGGGCCTAGAGACCACAGAGAGACAGCCATAGTGATTGCATAGAGGCCTAGAAAGGGATATAGAGTCGGGATAGTGAGGGCCTGGAGAGGGCCAAGATGGAAACCCATGATATGGCCATATTAAAGGCCTAGAGGGGCCCTTTGGGAGAGGACCATAGGGCCTAAAGAGGACCATAGAGATGACCCTAAAGAGCACCTAGAGGGGCCTAGAGAGGACCGTAGAAACAGTCTAGTGCGGGTATATTTGTGGCATAAGAGGATCATAGGGGACAGCCATAGTGAGGGCCTAAAAGAGGGCCTAGAAGGAAAGATAGAGATGGCCATGAGAGGGCTTAGATGGGACATTAGAGACAGCCATAGTGAGGGCTAGAAAAAGACCTAGATGAGGCCACAGTGAGGGCCTAGTGAGGGCCTGGGGAGAACCATAGAAGTGGCCTTAATGGGGGCCTAGGAGAGCCTAAATGGGGGCTAATGACGCCCATGAAGAGGGCCTAGAGAAAGGGGCCTAGATAGGTCATAGAGAGGACCATAGAGACAGTCCTAGTTTGGTCGTGATACGGCCTAGAGAGGATCATACAGACGTCGATAGTGAAGGCCTAGGGAGGGCATAGAGAGGGCCTATATAGGTCCTAGAAAGGATCATAAGACAGCCATTGTGAGAGCCTAGAGACAGCTTACAGAGGACCATAGAGATGGTCATAGTGAATGCCTAGAAGGGGCCTAGAAGGACAATAAACATGACCATATAGAGGGCGTAGAGAGGCGTAAGAGAGGTCCTAGATAGGTCCATAGAGCCGGGCATAGTGAGGGCCTAGAGACTACTAGAGAGGACCTTTGAGATGGCCATAGTGAGGGCCCAGAGGTGGCCTAGAGAGGACCATAGAGAGCAATAGTTAGGGCCTAGTGCGGCATAGAGAGCACCCTAGAGATGACCATAGTGAGGGACTAGACAGGACCTAGACAGGCACCTGAGACGGACATAGAGAGAGCCTAGATGGGACCCTTGAGACAGCTATAGTGAGGGATTAGAAGGACCAAGATGGGACCATGAGACGGCCATACTGAGGGAATAGAGAGGATCATATGGACTGAAGGTGCAGGCATTGAGAGCGTTTACAGAGGACCATAGAAAAGGCCATACTGAGGGCCTAGAGAAGGCATTGAACGGACCATAAAAGACCAGAGTGAGGGCCTCTAGAGGGACTAGAGAAGACGATAGAAATGGCCATAATGAGGCCTAGAGAGGTCCTATGGGGCCATAGAGACGGCCATAGTGAGGGCCTAGAAGCACCAAAATAGGACCATAGAGAGGGCCCTACTGAGGACCTAGAGAGGGCCGAGATGGGACCATAGAGATGGTCATAGTGAAGACCTAGAGAGGGCTACAGAGGACGAAGAAATGGCAATAATGGGTGTCTTTAGAGGGCCTACAGAGGATCAGAGTGACTGTCAGAGTGCGGGCGTAGAGGCATCTAGAGTGGACCATAGATCTGGCCATAGTGACTCCCAAGAGAAGGCCTAGATGGGACCATAGAGAGGACGATAGTGAGGGCCTAGAGATGGACTAGAGATGACCATAGAGATGGCCATAGTGAGGGCCAAGAGGGAGGCCTAGAGAAGACCATAAATATGACCATAGAGAGGCCTAGAGACTGCTTAGAGAGGGGCTAGAGAGGTTCTAGAGAGGACCATAGAAACGGCCATAGTGAGGACCAGATGTGGCCTAGAGAGGACCATAGAGACAGCCTTAGTGAGGCATTAGAGAACGTCTAGATAGGACCATAAGATGACAATAGAGAGGGCCTAGAGAGGGCCCAGAGAGATCTAGAGAGGACCATAGAGACATCAATAGTGAGGGCCTAGAGACGGCCTAGAGAGGAACATAGTAAGGCCATAGTGAGGGCCTAGCATAGGGCCTAGATGGACCATAGAGAAGGCCATAGTGAGTGCCTAGAGAGGGCCTAGAAAGGAATATAGAGTTGGCCATAGTGAGGGTCTAGAGAGGGCCTATATGGTACCATAGACACACCTATGATGAGTGCCTAGAGTGGACCTAGAGAAGACCATAGAAAAGGCCATAGTGAGGGCTAAGAAAGGGCCTAGAGAGGCCCATAGAGACGACAATAAAAAGCTCCTAGATAGGGCCTTGGAGGACTACAGCAACAGCCATAATGAGGACTAGAATAGGCCTAGATAAACCATAGAGAGGGTCATAGTGATTGCCTAGATAGGGCCTAGATAGAACCATAGAGAGGGCCACAATGAGTCCCTAGATAGACCATAGAGAGGACCTATGAGACGGCCATAATGTGTGCATAGAGAACAGCTAGAAAAGACCATAAAGACTGTCAGAGTGCCAGCATAATGGGGACTAGGGAGGACAATAGAGACAACCATAGAGAGGGCGTAGAGGGCATATTGAGGGCCAAAGAGGGCCTAGAATGGGCCTAGAGAGGGCCTAGAGAGGACCATAGAGACAGCCATAATAAGGGTCTAGAGGGGGCTTAGAAAGGACCATAGAGATGGCCATAGTAAGGGCCTAGAGGTTGTCTAGATAGGACTATAGAGACGACCATAGTGAGAGCCTATAGAGGGCCTAGATAGGACCATAGAAACTGCCATAGTGAGGGCCTAGAGTGGGCCTAGATGGGATCATAGAGAAAGCCATAGTCAGTGCCTAGAGGGGGCCTAGATGGCAACCATAGAGACGGCCATGTTGAGGGCCTAGAGTTGGCCTAGAGAGGACCATAAGGTCTCTCATAGTGAGGATTAAGCAAGTCATAAGGAGGATAATAGAGACAACCATCAGAGGCCTAGAGAAGGTCTAGAAAGGACCATACAGACAGCCATAGTGAGGGCCTAGAGATGGCCTAGAGAGCACCATAGAGACAGTCCTAGTGAGGGCCTAGGAGTGGACTAGAGAAGACCATAGAGACAGCCACAGTGAGGGCCTAGAGACATCCTTGAGCACACCTTATAAATGGCCATTGTAAGGGCCTAGAGAGGGCAGAGAGAGGACCATAATGACGGCCATAGTGAGGGATTAGATAGGGCCAGGATATGTATATAGAAAAGGTCTTATTGAAGACCTAGAATGGGCCTAGAAAGTACCATAGAAATGGTCATACTGAGGGCCAGAGAGGGCCTAGATAGGACCATAGAGATGGCAATAGTAAGGGCCTAGAGAGGCCCATAGAGACAGCCATAGTGAGAGCCTAGACAGGACCATAGAAAACGCCATAGTGAGGGCCTAGATAGGGCCTAGAGAGCACCATCGTGAAGGGCATAGTGAGGGAATAGAGAGGGCCTATACTGAACCATAAAGACTGACAGATTGTGGGAATAGAGTGGGCCTAGAAAGGACCATAGAGACAACAATAGAGAGAGCCTAGAGAGGTCCTATATAGTTCCTATAGAGGACCATAGAGACAGCCATAGTGAGAGCCTAGAGTAGGCCTAGAGAGGACCATAGAGACGAACATAGAGGGGGCATACAGAAGGCTTAGAGAGGGCCTAGAGACGTCCTAGAGAGGAGATAGAGACTGACATATTGAGTCCCATAGAGGGCCTAGAGAGGACCATAAAGACGACCATAGAGAGGGCCTACAGAGGGTTTTGAGAGGTCCCAGAGAGTACCTAGAGAAGACCATAGAGATGTCCATAGAGACAGCCTAGAGAGGGACAAGAGTAGTCCTAGAGAGGTCGTAGAGAGGATCATATACACAGCCATAGTGAGGGCCTAGAAACGGCCTAGAGAGGACTATACAGACTGCAGTAATGAAGGCCTAGGCGTGGACTGAGAGGACCATAAAATGGCCATCGTGATTTCTAGAGGGGGCTTAGAAACCATAGAGACAGCCATAGTGAGGCCTAGAAGGTCGAATTCCACCTTAGAGATGCATTAGTGAGGGCCTAGAGAGGCCCAAGATATTACATAGAATGGTCTTAGTGAGGGCCTAGAAAGGACCATAGAAATGGCCATACTGAGGGCCTAGAGTGCCTAGAGGACCATAGGGACAGCAATAGTGAGGGCCTAGAGACAGCCTAGAGAGGACCAAGAGACAGTCATAGTGAGGGCTATGAGAGGTCCTAGAGAGGACCATAGAGATGACATAGTGATTGCCTGGAGAGGGCATAGAAAGGACCATAGAGGCGGCAATAATGAGGCTAGATAGGTCCTAAGAGGTCCATTAAGACTGACATTTTGCCAGCATAGAGGGGGTCTAGAGAGGACCTAGAAATGACCATAGAGAGGGCCTAGAGAGGGTCTAGAGTGGGTATATAGAGGTCCTATAGGGGACCTAAAGACAGCCATAATGAGGATGTAGAGAAGGCCTAGAAAGGACCATAGAGATGGCCATTTGAAGGCTAGATGGGCCAAAAGGTCACCATAGAGACGGTCATAGTGAGGGCCTAGAGGGTCTAGATGGGACAATAGAGATGGCCATAGTGAGGTCCTAGAAGGGTCGAGATTCCACTAAGACGGCCATAATGAAGGCCTAGAAAGGGTCTAGAAGGAACATACAGATGGCCATACTGAGGGCCTAGATAGTGCCTAGAGAGGATCATAGGACAGCAATAGAGAGGGCCTAGAGACAGCCTAGAGAGACCATAGAGACAGTCATAGTGAGGGCTATGAGACTTCCTAGAGAGGACCATAGAGATTACGATAGAGATTGCCTAGAGAGAGGATAGAAAGGACCATAGAGACGGCCATAGTGACGGCATAGAGAGGTCCTAGAGAGGTCCATTAAGACTGGCATTGTGCTGGCATAGAGGGGGTCGAGAGAGGACCATAGAGATGACCATAGAGAGGGCCTAGAGAGGGTCTAGAGAGGGTATATAGAGGTCCTATAGAGGACCATAAAGACAGCCATAGTGAGGACGTAGAGAGGGCCTAGAAAGGACATAGAGAGGGCCAAATAGAAGGCATAGATGTTGCCAAGAATCACCACAGAGAGGCCATAGTGAGGGCCTAGATTGGGCCTATAGAGTACCATAGATACAGCCATACTGAGGGCCTAGATTGGGCCTAGTTGGTGCCATAGTGATAGCCAAAGTGAGGGCCAATATAGGGCCTAGTGAATACCAGAGAGACGGCCATAGTAAGGGCCTAGAGAGGGCCTATAAAGGACAATAGAGAAGCCCATTTTGAGCATCTGTACAGGACATAGAGTAGGGCCTAAATAGGTCCTAGAGGAGAACCATAGAGACAGCCATAGTGAGGGTCTAGAGACGCATAGAGAGGACCATAGAGATAGCCATAGTCAGGGCCTAGAGGGGGCCTAGAGAGGACCATAGAGAAGACCATAGGTAGGGCCGAGAAAGGGCTTAAATAGGGCTTAGATAAGACCTGGAGAGGACCTTAGAGACGGCCACAGTAGGGCCTTGAGAGGGCCTAGAGAGAATCATAGAGAGGGCCAATAGTTGGGGCCATCCTAGAGTGCCTAGAGATAGCTATCATGACAACCATAGTGAGGGTCTAGAGAGGCTAGGGAGGACTATAAAGACTATCAGAGTGAGGGCATAGAGAGGGCCTAGATAGGACCATAGAGACGAGCATAGAGAGGGCCTAGAGAGGACCCTCAAGACGGCCATAATGAGGGACTAGAGGGGCCTAGAGATGATCATAGAGACAGTTATAGTGAGGACCTAAAAGAGGACTAGAAAGGACCATAGATACGTCCATATTGACTGCCTAGAGAGTGGCTAGATGAGACCATAAGATGGTCATAGTGAGGGCCTAGAAAGGGCCTATATGTGACCATAGAGACTCCCGAGTGAGGGCCTAGAGAGGGCCTAGAGAAGACCATAGAGACAGCCATAGTGATGGTCTACAGAGTGCTTAGAAAGGACCTTAGAGACCTTCATATTGACTGCCTAAGAGTGACTAGATGGGACCATAGAGACGGTCATAGTGAGGGCCTAGAAAGGCCAGATGTGACCATAGAGACTGCTTAGTGAGGGCCTAGAGAGGGCCTAGAGAAGACCATAGAGATGGCAATAGTCAGGACCTAGGAGGGCCTAGAGAGGACCATAGCGACGGCCATAGTGAGGGCACAGAAGGGCCTAGAGAGCACCATAGAGATGGCCATAGGGAGGGCCAGGATGGGGACTAGAGAGCAACATAGATAGGGACATAATGCTGTCTGGAGAGGGCCTAGATAGGACCATTGAGACCACAATAATGAGGTAGTAGAGTGGACCTAGAGACGTCCTAGTGAAAACCATAGAGACAGCAATAATGAGGGCCTAGAGATGGCTTAGAGAGGACAATAGTGACGGCCATAGTTATGGCCTAAAGAAGCCTAGAGAGGGCCTAGTGAGGACCTGGAGAGGGCCATAGAGACAGCAATAATGAGGGCCTAAATAGGAACATAATGAAGACCATAGTGAGTGCCTAGATAGGGCTTAGATAGGCCCTAGATATCTTGTAGAGAGGACCATAGAAACAGCCATAGTGAGGGCCTAGAGGTAGCCTATAGAGAACCATAGAAATTGCCATAATGAGGTTCAAGAGGGGGCCTAGAAAGGACCATAGAGACGACCGTAGAGAGGGCCGAGATAGGGCTTAGAGTGGGCCTAGAGAAGTTCTAGAGAGGACCATAGAGATAGCAATTTTCAGGGACTGCATAGGGCCTAAAGAGGACCATAGAGATGGCTATAGTGAGGACCTAGAGAGGACCTACAGAGGACCATAAAGACCGCCAGAGTTTGAGCATAGAGGGGGCCTATAAAGGACCATAGAGATGGCCATAGTGAGGGTATAGAGAATGCCAAGATGGGACCATAGAGAGGGTCATAGTGAGGGCCTTGAGAGGGCCTAGATGGGACCGTAGAGACTGCCATATTGAGGGCGTAGAGTGGTCCTAGAAAGGACCATATTGACAGCCCTAGTGAGGGCCTAGAGATAGCCTAGAAAGGACCATAGATATGGCCATACTGAGGGACAAAGGGGTCCTAGATGTGACCATTGAGATGGCCATAGTGAGGGCCTAGAGAGAGCCTAGATAGGAACATAGAGATGGCCATAGTGAGGGAATTGAGAAGACCTAGAGAAGACCATATAGACTGCCAGAATGCGGGCATAGAGGGGACCTAGAGAGAACCGTTCATACGGCCATGTGAGGGAATTGAGAGTGCCTAGAGAGGACCATAGAGACAACCATAGTGTGGCCTTAGACAGGGCCTACAGAGGACCATAGAGACGCCATAGTGAGGGCCTAGAAGGTGCTTAGAGAAGAACATAGAGACTGCCATAGTGAGGGCGCACAGAGGGCTTAGAAAGGACCATAGAGACGGCCATCCTGATGTCTAAGAGAGGGCCTATATAGGAACTAGAGAGGACATAGAGACAGCCATAGTGAGTACCTCACGATTGCCTAGATAGGATCATAGAGACGGCCATAGTGAAGGATTAGAGAGGACCTAACAAGAGATGGCCATTGTGAGGGCCTAGAGAGGGCCTAGACAGGACCAATAGACTACAAGAGTGTGATCATAGAGGGACCTAGAGAGGAACAAAGAGACAGCAATAGTGAGGGAATACATAGCAACGACGATAGAGAGGGACAAGAGAGGGCTTAGAGATGGCCTAGAGAGGACTGTAAAGATGGGCATAGTGAGCGCCTAGAAAGGTCCTAAAGAGGACAATAGAGACAGCCATACTGAGGGCCTAGGGAGGCCTAGAGTTGACCATAGAGATGGCCATAGTAAGGGCTTAGATAAGGCCTAGAGAGGACAATAGAAATGACCATAGTGAGGACCTAGAGTGGACCTAGAGAGGACCATCGAGATGGCCGTAGGAGGGCCTCTAGTGGGCCTAGGGAGGACCATAGAGACTGCCAAAATGCGAGCATAGAGGGGTCCTAGAGTGGACCATAGAGATGGCCATAGTGAGGCCCTAGAGAGCACCATAGAAACGGCCATACTAGGGACCTAGAGAGGGCCCAGAGAGGACCATAGATACAGCCATAGAGCGGGCCTACATAGAACCATATAAACAGCCACAGTCAGAGCCTAGAAGGGCCTAGATGGGACCATAGAGACGGCCATAGTGAGGGCCTATATGTGAACTAGAGAGGACCATAGAGACGACAATAGTGAAGGCTTAGAGCAAGCCTAGAGAGCACCATACAGACGGCCATAGTAAGGGCAAAGAAGGGCATAGTGAGGAACATAGAGATGGCAATGTGAGGTGCTTGAGAGCACCTAGGTGGGACCATAGAAATGTCCATTGTGGGGCCTAGAAGGGCCAAGATGGGACCATAGAAATGTACATAGTTAGGCCATAGAGAGGGCCGAGATGAGACCATATGGAATGTAATAGTGACATCCTAGAAAGGCCTATAGAGTCGGCCATTGTGAGGGCCTAGAGAGGGCCTAAATGGGACCAGAGAAATGGCCATACTAAGGACCTAAAACGGGCCTAGCTAGGATCATAGAGACGGACATAGTGAGAGCCAAGAGAGGACCTACATGGGTCCATAGAGATGGCCATAGTGAGAACCTAGAAAGGGCCTAGCTAGGACCATAGAGACAGCCATAGTAAGAACCTAGAGAGGGCATAGATGGGACCATAGAGATGGCCATAGTAAGGGTAGAAAGGTCTAGAGAGAACAATAGAGACAGCCATAGTGAGCACCTAGAGAGGCCTAGAGAGGGCCATCAAGACAGCCATTGTGAGGGCCTAGATGGCCCCTTGAGCACCATAGAGATGACCATACTGAGAGCCTAGAAGGGCCTAGAGAGGACCATAGAGACAGCAATAGTGATGTTCTAGAGAGAATCTAGATGGGACCATAATACGGTCATAGTGAGGGCATAGAAGGGCCGAGATGGGACCATGGAGATTGCCATAGTAAAGACATAGAGAAGGATGAGATGGGACCATAGATACTGTAATAGTGAGGCCTAGAAAGAGCCTAGACAGGATCATAGAGACGGCCATAGTGATGTCCTAGAAGGACCTTGATGGGACCACAGAGACGGCAATATTGAGGGATATAGAGGCCTGAGAGGACCATTGAGATGGCATAGTGAGGGCCTAGAGAGAACCTAGAGAGGACCATATAGAGAGCCAAAGTGAGGACCTAGAGAGGGCCAGGAGAAGACCATAAAGACGTACATAGTGAGGATCTAGAGAGGGCCTAGATAGGACCATAGAGGTGACCATAGAGGGGCCTAGAGCGAGCCTAGAAAGTGCCTAGAGAGGTCCTAGTGAGGACCACAGAGAGAGCCATCATGAGGGCCTAGAGAGGTCCTAGAGAGGACGATAGAGATGACCATATAGAGTGTCTAGAGAGGGACTAGAGAGGGCCAAGATAGGTCTTAGAAAGGACAATATAGACAGTCTTAGTTAGGGCCTAGAGACAGCCTAGAGAGGACCATAGGGATGGCCATAGTGAGGGCCTAGAGAGGGCATAGAGAAGACCATAGAGACAACCATAGTGAGGGCCTAGAGACGGCCTAGATCTGGAGCCTAGAAGGAACCTAGAGAATACAATAGATACAACCATGGAGGGCCTAGAGAGGGCTTAGAGAGGGCCTGGAGAGTTCCTAGAAAGGGACATAGAGATGGCCATAGTGAGGGCTAAGATAGGGACTAGAGAGTATAATAGAGATGACCATAGAGAGTGCCTAGAGATGGCCTACGGAGGACCATAAATAGTGCCAGTGTGATCGCCTAGAGAGGGCCTAGAGAGTCCCATAGAGATGGCCATAGTGAGGGCCTAGAGGGGGCCTAAAAAGCACCTTATAGACGGCCATACAGAGGGCCAACATAAGGCCTAGAGAGAACCATAGAGATGGCCATAGAGAGGGCCTTGATAGGACCACATAGACGGCCATATTGAGGGCCTAGAAGGGTCTAGATGGGACCATAGAGATGGCCATAGTGATCGCCTAGAGTTGGAATCGAGAGGTCCATAGAGAAGGCAATAGTGAGGCATAGAGGGTGCCTAGAGAGCTCCATCACGACGACTATAGTAAGGGCCTAAAGGGCCTAGAGAGGATCACAGAGACGGCCATAGTGAGGGCCTAGAAAGGGCCTAGTGAAGACCATAGAGACGGCCATAATAAGGGTAAGATAGGGCATAAAGAGGACAATAGAGATGATCATAGAGAGAGCCTAGAGACAGCCTAGTAGACCATAGAAATAACAAAAGTGAGGGCCTAGAGTTCGCTAGATAGGACCATAGAGACAGCCATAGTGAGGGCCTAGAGACTTCTATAGAGGACCATAGAGATGGCCATAATGAGGGCCTAGAGGGGTCCTAGAGAGGACCATAGAGACAGCCATAGTGAAGGCCTAGAGAGGGCCTAGAGAGGACATGGATGCCATAGAGAAGCATAGTGAAGCCTAGAAGGCTAGAGAGACATAAGAGGCCATAGAGACGCCTAGAGCCCTAGAGAGCGCCTAGAGAGGGCCTAGAGAGGTCTGAGTGAGGAACATAAGACTGCCATACTGAGGGCCTACTTGTGGCAGGACAGGACCATACACACGGCCATAATGAGGGCCAAGAGTGGTCCTAGAGAGCAAATAGCGACGGTCATACGAATGCGAAAAGAGGCCTAGAGAGGACCAAATAGACGACCATAATGAGGGCCTAGAGAGGGTCTAGAGAGTTCCTTGTTATGACCATAGAGACAGCCATACTGAGGGCCTAGATATGGCTTACAGAGTCTAATAAAGACCATCATAGTTAGGGCCTTAAGAGTCCTAGAGAGGGCCTAGTGCGGTCCTAGAAAGGACTATAGAGACAGCAATAGTGAGGGCATACAGACGGCCTAGAGAGGACCATAGAGATGGCCATAGTGAGGGACTAGGGGTGTCCTAGAGAGGACCATAGAGACGACCATAGAGAGGGCCTAGAGAGAGCTTAGAGAGTGGCCTAGAGAGGGCCTAGATAGGGGCTAGAGAGGGACTAGAGAGGTCCTATAGAGGACCATAAAGACAGCCATAGTGAGGGTTTAGATAGGAACTAGAAATGGCCTAGAGATCCTAGAGAGAACCATTGATATGGCCATAGTGAGGGCCTAGAGAGGGCCTAGATAGGAACATAGAGATGACCATTGAGAGTGCCTAGAAATGGTCTAGATAAGACAATAGAGACGGCCATAGTCGGGGCCTAGATTGGGTCCAGAAAGGACCGTAGAGATGGCCATAGTGAGGGACTAGTGAGTGCCTAGAGAAGACCATAGACACTGCCATAGTGACTGTCTAAGGGAGCCTAGAGAGGACCATAGAGACAGCCATAAGAGCATAGAGGTGCCTGAAGAAGACCATAATGATGACCATACAGAGGGCCTAGATAAGATCTAGTGAGGGCTTAGACAGGGCCTAGAGAGGTCCTAAAGAGGACCATAGAGACAGCCCCAGGGAGGGACTAGAGACGGCATACCAAGGACAATAGGATGGCCATAGTGAAGGCCTAGATAGGACCTTGAAATGGCCTAGAGAGGTCATAGAGAGAACCATAGAGAAAGCCATAGTGAGCGCCTAGTGATGACCTATAGGGACCATAGATTGTGAGGGCTAGTGGGAGCCCAGAGAGGACCATAGAGACAACCATAGAGAGGACCTACAGAGGACCTAGAGAGGACCAAGGAGACAGCCATTCTGAAGGCCTAGAGAGGTCCTAGAAAGGACATTAGAGACAGCAATAGTGAGGGCATAGAAACGGCCTAGAGAGAAACATAGATATGGCCATAATGAGGGTCTACAGGTGGCCTAGAGTGGACCATAGAGAAGGACATAGTGAGTGCCTAGAGAAGGCCTAGAGAGCACCAAGGAGACGACCATACTAAGGGCCTAGATAGGGCCTAAAGTGGACCATAGAGACAGCCATAGAGAGGGCCTAGATAGAACCATACAGACGGCCACAATTAGGGCCCAGAAGGGCCTAGATGGGACCACAGAGAAGGCCATATTGTGGACCAATAGGGTGCCTACTGAGGACCATAAAGATGGCCCAAGTGAGTACCTAGAGAGGGCATAGAGAGGGTCATAGAAAGAACCATAGAGACAACCCTATAGTGGGCCTAGAGCAGGCCTAGATAGCACCATAAAGATGGCCATAGTGAGGGCCTAGAGAGTATCCTAGATAGGCCATAGTGAGGGCATAGAGAGGGCCTAGGTGGGATCATAGAGATGTCCATAGTGAGGGCCTAGAAGTGCCATGATGGGATCATAGATATGGCCCTAGTGAGGGCCTAGATAGGGCCAGGATGGGACTATAGAGATAGCCTTAATGAGGGCTTAGAGAGGGCTTAGTGAGGGCCTTGAGAGGACTATAGAAATGGTAATAATGAGGGCCTAGAGGGTGCCTAGAGAGGACCATAGATACCTTCACGGTGAGGGACTACAGAGGGCCTAGATGTGCCCATTTAGTTGACAATAGTGAGGGCCTAGACAGGGCCTAGATGAGACCCTAGAGACAGGCATACTGCAGGCATAGAAAGGTCCTAGAGAGAACTATAGAGACGGCCTTAGTGAGTACATTGAGAGTGCCTAGAAAGGACCATACAGAAGGCCATTATGAGGGCCTAGAGAAGGCCTAGATGGGACCATAGAGACGTCCATAGTGAGCATCAAGTGAGGGCCTAGAAATCCATCGATTTGACCATAGTGAAGGCTTATTGAGGGTCTAGAAAGAACTATAGAGACTGCCAGAGTACGGGCATAGAGGGGTAGGGGCTTGAGAGGACAATAGAGACTGCCATAGTGCGGGCATAAATGGGGCCTAGAGAGGACAACAGAGATGGACATAGTGAAGGCCTAGGGAAGGCCTAGAGAGCACCATAGAGATTTCTACAGTGAGCGCACAGAGGTGGCCTAGATAAGACCATAGATACGGTCACAGTGAGGACCTAGTGAGGGCCTAACGATGACCATAGCAACTGCCATAGGAGGGCCTAGAGGGGCCTTAGGGATGACCAAAGCGATTGCCATAGTGAGGGCCTAGAGGGGACCTGGAGAGGACCATACAGACAGCAATACAGTGGGCCTAAAGAGGGCCTATAGAGGTCCTAGAGAGGACCATAGTGACATCCATAGTGAGGGATTAGATACAGCCTAGAGAGGACCATAGAAATGACCATATTAAGGGCCTAGAGAGGGCCTACAGTTGGCATACAGAGGTCCTATAGAGGATCATAGAGACAGCCATAGTGAGGGCATTGAGAGGGCCAAGTTGGGATCATAGAGATGAACATAGGAAAAGGCCTAGAAGGGCCTAGATGAGATCATGGATACGGCCATAATGTGGGCCTAGATAGGGCTGAGATTGGACAATAGCGATGGCCATAGTGAGGGCCTAGAGAGGGCTTAGAGAGGACAATAGAGATGGTAATAGTGAGGGCCTAGAGGGTGCCTAGAAATGACTATAGATATGGACGTACTGAAGGTCTAGAGAGGGCCTAGATGTGACCATTGCGACAGGTATAGTGAGGGCCTATCGACTGCCTAGATTTGACCATAGAGTTGACAATAGTGAGACCCTCATGAGGGCCTAGATGGACCATACAGACAGGCATATTGGGGGCCTAGAGAGTGGCCTAGAGATGGCATTAGTGAGTGTATAGAGAGGACTAGAAAGAACCATAGAGGCAGCCATAGTGAGAGCCTAGCGAGGGCCATTTGGGAACATAGAGACTGTCACAGTGAGGACCTAGAGAGGGCCTATATGTGACCATTGTGATGGCCATAGTGAGGGCCTAGATAGAGCCTAGATAGGACATAAGAGGCCATAGTGAGGGCCTAAGAGGGCCTATTGGGACCATAGAAATGTCCATATTGAAGGCCTAGAGATGGCCTAGATAGGACCATATAGACGATAACAGTGAGGGCCTAGAGGGTGCCTAGACAGACCGAAGATATGGCCATAGTGAGGACCTAGAGGTGCAGATTGGACTGAAGTACGGCATAGTGAGAGCCTAGAGAGGCCTAGATGTGACAATTGAGAGGCCCATAGTAAGGGCCTAGATAGAGCCTAGAAAGAACCATAGAAACAGCCATAGTGAGGGCCTGAAGAGGACCTAGAGAGGACCAAAAAGATGGCCCTTGTAAGGGCATAGGAGTGCCTAGTTGGGACCATATTGATGGCCTTAGGAGGGCCTAGATGGAATCAAGAGATGGACGTAGTGAGGGCCTAGAAAGGGCAGTGATGGGACCATATAGACTGCCATAGTGAGTGCCTAGGTAGGGCCTAGACAGGACAATAGAGACTGAAATAGTTAGGGCCTAGAGGATGCCTAGAGAGAACCATGGATACAAGCATAGTGAGGGCCTAGAGAGGGCCTAGATTGGACCATTGAGATGGCCATAGTGAGCATCTAGAGAAGGCATAGATCAGACTATATAGATGGCCATAGGAGGGACATAAGAGGGCCTAGATACGACCATAGAGACGGCAATAGTGAGTGCCTAGAGAGGGCCTAGAAAGGACCAAAGACGGCCATACTGAGGGCCTCAAGAGGGCAAAGATGTGACGATAGAGACAGCCATAGTGAGGGCCTTGAGAGGGCCTAGAGAGTACAATAGAAACAAACATAGTGAGTGCCTAGAGAGGGCCTAAAGAAGACCATTGAGATGGCCATAATGAGGGCCTAGAGAGGACCATAGAGACGACCATAATGAAGGCCTAGAGAAGGCTTAGAGAGGGCCTAGAGAGGCCCTAGAGAGGAACATACAGACACCATAGTGAGGGCCTAGAGACAGTCTAGAGGAGACCATAGAGAGGGCCATACTGAGTGCCTAGAAGGGCCATGAGAGCGCCTACGAGGTCCTATAGTGGACCATAGAGATGGCCAGAGTTAGCGCCTAGACAGGGCACAGAGAGAACCATAGAGATGACCATAGAGAGGGCCTTGAAGGGCATAGAGAGGACAATATAGATGGCCATAGTGAGGACATTGAAAGGGCCTAGATCGGACCATATAGACAGCCATAATGAGGGCCTAAAGGGCCTAGATGGGACTATAGAATCGGTCATAGTGAGCGCCTAGAGAGGATCATAAAGATGGTAATAGTGAGGGCCTAGAAAGTGTCTAGAGAGGACCATAGATAAGGCCATAGTGAGTGCCCAGAGAGGCCCTATATGTCACCAAAATAATGGGCCATAGTGAGGGCCTAGAAAGGGCCTAGATTTGTCCATAGAGATGGCCATAGTCAGGACCTAGAGAGGGCCTAGTTGGGACCATAGAGACAGCCATAGTGAGGCCCTACATAGAGCCTACAGAAAACCATAGAGATGGACATAGTGATGGCCTAGAGAGGTCCAAGATGGGACCATAAAGACGACCATAGTGAGGGTCTAGAAAGGGCCTAGAGTTGACCATAGAGATGGCCATAATAAGGGACATAAGCAAAGGACAAGTGAGTATCATAGAGATGACCATAGATTGGACCTAGAGAAGGCCTAGAGAGAACCTAGAGAGGAACTAGAGACGACCAGCGAGACAGCCAAAGTTATTGCCTCTAGAAGGCCTAGAGACGATAATTGATACCCCATAGTGAGGTCCTAGATCGACCATAAAGATGACCATGGTGATGGCCTCGAGAGGGCCTAGAGAAGACAATAGAGATGGTCATAGTGAGGGCTACAGAGAGGGACTAGAGAGGACCATAGAGATGAGCATAGAGAGGACCTAGAGAGGAACTAGAGAGGACCTAGAGAGGAACTAGAGAGGACCATAGAGACAGCCATACTGAGTGCCTGCAGTCAGCCTAGAAAGGACCATAGAGTGACCCAACCCACGGATCTGATTATTCGTGGGTGTCAAGGTGGACCTTTACCTGAAAGAGACATGGGCGGGAAGAGAAAACGGAGACCATGCAGTGGGGAATTTTGTCAGGGTCTCCCTTTAATGCAGGGGTAGCTACAATATATAGTTTTTGGCGAGTTTGAAAAGGGGGCAAAGAACGGGGCGCAGATTCCATTCACTCTTGATCCGGTGGAGCACTCTGCAGTTTGCCCTGGGGTAAGGGTTCTTTATGAACAGGAAATCCTTTCTTGGTTAAAGGTCGGTTTTCCCAAAGAGGCAGTTTATTGCCCTAGATCATCTCACTGTTGTAACCTTATTGCCCTAGACCATCCCACTGTTGTAACCAGCTCCCAGGAAATGCCAGACATTCCTGAGACCTGTAACCGGAGAAGTCCTTGTACTGACTAATCTTTCGGAAGGGCGGGTAATTCCCTGAGGTTCTCTTGGAACAGCAGGTAGTTTGGGTTTGGCTCCCAACAATAGAGATGGCCATACTGAAGGCCTAGAAGGGCCTAGAGAGGACCATAGAAATGGCTGGAATGAGGGCCTAGATAGGGCCTAGAGAGGACCATAGAGCTGGTCATAGTGAGGGCCTAGATAGGGCCTAGAGTGGACTATAGAGACAGCCAGAGTGTGGGCCTAGAGAGGGCCTAGAAAGACCATAGATATGGTCATAGTGAGGTCCTAGAGGGTGCCTAGAGTGGACCATAGATACGGCCATAATAAGGGCCTAGAGAGGGCCGAAATGGGACCATAGAGATGGCCATAGTGAGGGCCTCGAGAGGGCCTAGATTGGACGATAGTGACTGCCATAGTGAGGGCCTAGAGTGTGCCTATAGAGGACCATGATACAGCCATAGTTAGGGCCTAGATAGGACCTAAATGTGACAATTGAGATGGCCGTAGTGCAGGCACAGAGAGAGCTTAGAAAGGACCATAGAGTCAGACATAGTGAGGGCCTATAAAGGGCCTATAGAGGACCATAGATATGACCATAGTGAGGGCCTAGAGAGTGCCGAGATGAGACAATAGAGATGGTCATATTGAGGACCTAGAGAGGGCCTAATTGGGTCCACAGAGATGGTCATAGTGATGGCCTAGAGATGGATTAAATAGGACCATAAAGACTGTCATAGTAAGGGCCTAGAGAGGGCCTAGATGTGACCAGTGAGAATGCCATAATTAGGGCCTAGGGAGAGCCTAGAAATGACCATACAGATGGCCATAGTGAGGGTCTAGATGGCTCCTACAGAGCACAATACAGACTGCCATAGGTAGGTCCTTGAGAGGGTCTCGAGAGGACCATAATGACGGCCATAGTGAGGGCATAGAGAGTGCCTAGATGGGACCATATTGACGGCAATTGAGAGGGCCTAGAAGGGCATAGATGGGACCATAGAAACGTCCATAGTGAGGGTCTAGAGAGGATAATAGATATGTTAATAGTAAGGCCTAGAAGGTGCCTAGAGAGGACCATGGATATGGCCATAGTGAGAGCCCAGAGAGGGCCACTGTGACCATGAGATGGCCATAGTGATTACCTAAGATGGCCAGATGGACATAGAGACGGCCATAGTGAGGGCCTGGGAGAAGGACCAAAGAGATGGCCATAGTGAAGGACTAGAGAGAGCCTAGAAGCCATAGCTATGGTCACAGTGAGGGCCTAGAGTGGGCCGATAGAGACCATAGAGACGGCCACAGTGAGGGCCTAGAGAGGCCTAGATAGGACCCATAGAAATAGACATAGTGAGTGCCTAGAAGGGCCAAGATGGGACCATAGAGACGGCCATAGAAAGGGCCTAGAAGGGCATAGAGAGGTCCTAGAGAGAACCATGAAGACAGCCATAATGAGTCCAAGAGACGGCTTAGAGAGGACAATAAGGCCATAGTTAGGCCCTAAAGAGGCCTAGAGAGGGCCTAGAGTGGTCCTAGAGAGCACCATAGAGACAGCAATAGTGAGGACCTAGAGACGGCCTAGAAAGGACGGTATAGATGGCCATAGTGAGGGCCTAGATGGGTCCCAGTGAGGACCATAAGATGACCATAGAGAGAGCCTAGAGAGAGTTTAGATAGGGCATAGAAAGGGCCTAGAGGTCCTAGAGAGGACCATCGAGATGGCCATAGTGAGGACCTATATAGGGTCTAGATAGGACTATAGAAAAGACCATAGAGAGGGTCAAGAGATGGCTTAGAGAGGACAATAAGGGCGTCCATAGTGAGTGCCTAAAGGGTCCTAGAGAGGATAAAAGAGATGGCCATAGTGAGTGCCTAGAGGGTGCCTGGATAGGACCTTAGAGATGGCCATAGTGAGGGCCTAGATGGAGTCTAGAAAGCACGATAGAGACGACAATAATGAGGGCCTAGATAGGGCCTAGAATGGGCCTAGAGGTCCTAGAGAGGACATCAAGACAGCCATACTGAGGGCTAGAGAGGGCCTAGATAGGACCATAGACGACCATAGAAAGGACATAGAGATGGCCTGCGACCATAGAGATGACCATAATGAAGGCCTAGAGGGGGCCTAGAAAGCACCAAAGAGACGGCCATAGTGTGGACCTACATGTGGCCTAGAGAGTACAATAGTTAGTGACTAGAGATGACCTAGAGAGGACCATCGAGACTGCCAGAATGTGAGCATAGGGATTGCCATAGTGAGGGCCAAGAGAGGGCATAGAGAGGACCACAGAGATGGCCAAAATAAGGGCATAGAGAGTGCCTACAGAGGACCATAATGATGACCATAGAGAGATCCTAGAGAGGGCCTAGATAGGACCATAGAGACAGCCCTAGTGAAGACCTAGAAACAGCATAGAGGGCGATAGAGACAGCCATTTTGAGGGCCTAGAGACGATCTTGGGAGGATCATAGAGATTGCCATAATAGAGGCCTACATATTGCCTAGAGAGGACCATAAAAACAGCCATAGTGAAGCCCTAAAGGGGTCTAGACAGCACCATAGATACAGCAATACTGATGGCCTAAAGAGGGACTAGAGAGGACCATAGAGAAGGCCATAGAGAGGGCCTAGAGAGTACCATATAGAAAGCCATAGTGAATGCCTAGAAGGCCTAGGAGGAACTAGAGAGGACAATAGAGACAGCAATAGTGAGGGCCTCGAAAAAGCCTGGAAAGATGGTAGAGACGGCCATAGTGAGGACCTAGATGGAGCCTAGAGAGGATCATAGAGATGAAAATAGAGAGGGCCTAGAGACGGCCCAGAGAGGGCCCAGAGAGGGCCCAGAGAGGTCCCAGAGAGGACCATAGATACCACCATAGAGAGGGCCTAGAGACAGCCTAGAGAGGACCATAGAGACGGACATAGTTAAGGCCTTGAGAGAGCCTTGAGAGGACCTTCGAGAAGGCCATAGTGAGGGCCTATAGATTAGCTAGAGAGGACCATAGAGACTGCAAGAATATGAGCACAGAGGGGGCCTAGATTGTATAATAGAAATGAGCATATTGAAGGCCTAGACAGGGCCTAGATGGGGCCATAGTGACGTCCATAGTTAGGGCCTACAGAGGATCATAGGGATGGCCATAGTGAGGTCTTAGGGAGGGCCTAGAGAGGACCATAGAGACAGTCATAGTGAGGGCCTAGAGACTTTCTATAGAGGACCATAGAGATGGCCATAATGAGGACCTAGAGACGGCTTACAGAGGACAATAAGGACGTCCATAGTTAGGGCATAAAGAGGCCTAGGGAGGTCCTAGGAGGTCCTAGAGAGGACCCTAGAGACAGCAATAGTGAGGGCCTTGTAATGGCCTAGAGTGGACCATAGAGATGACCATAGTGAGGGCCTAGAGAGGGTCTAGAAAGGGCCTAGAGAAGGCCTAGAGCGTATCATAGAAACTGTCATAGTGAGGGCCTAGATAAGGCCTAGAAAGGGACTAGAGGTACTCGAGAGGACCATTGAGATGGCAATAGTGAGGGCCTAGAGATAGCCTAGCTAGGACCATAGAGATGACCATACATAGGGGCTAGAAATGGCCTAGAGAAGACAATTTGAATATCCATATTGAGGGCCTAGAGGGGGCCTAGAAAGCACCATAGAGACAGACATAGTGAGGGCCTAAAGGTGGCCTAGAGAGGATCAAAGTGAGGCCATATTGAGGGCCTAGAGAGGGCATAGATTGGGCCATATAGACAGCCATAATGAGTATCTAGAGAGGACCTAGAAAGTACCATAGGGACCTACATAGTGGGAGGGCCTAGAGAGGGCCTAGAGAGGACCATAATGACAACTACAGAGAGAACCTAGATAGGGCCTAGAGAGGGCATAGATATGGCCTAGAGAGATTTAGATAGGACCATAGAGACAGCCCTAGTGAGGACCTAGAGAGGACCTAGATAGGGCATACAGAGGTCGCAGAGAGGACCATAGATACAAATAGTGAGGGCATATACAGGGTCTACAGAGGACCAACGAGACTGCCAGATTGTAAGCATAGAGATGGCCTAACTGGACCATACAGATGGCCATAGTAAAGTCCTAGAGAGGGCCTAGATGGAGCCATAGAGATGGCCATACTTAGGGCCAAAGAGGACCAGAGGCACTGCCATAGTTAGGGCCTAGAGAGGGCATAGAGAGGACCATATAGACAGCCATAGTGAGGACCTAGAAGGGCCTAGATAGGACCGAAGATAGGCCACAGTGAGGGCCTAGAGGGGACTAGAGAGGACCATAGAGACTGCCATAGTGAGTGCCTAGAAAGGGCCTAGAGGGGACCATAGAGATGGTCATAGTAAGGGCATAGAGGTGGCCTAAAGAGGGCCATAATGACGACCATAGAGAGGGCCTATAAAGGGCCTAGAGAGGGTCTAGAGAGGGCGTAGAGAGGTCCTAGTGTGGACCATAGAGACAGCCCTAATGAGAGACTAGAGATGGCATACAGAGGACTATAGGGAAGGCCTTAGTGAGGGCATTGTGAGTACCTTGAAAGGGTCTAGAGATGTTATAGAGAAGACCATAGAGAAAGCCATAGTGAGGGCCTAGAGATGGCCTATAGGGGACCATAGGTAGTGAGGGCCTAGAGAGGGCCTACAGGGACCATAGGAATGACTATAAAGAGGCCCTAGAGATGGCTTAGAGAGGGCCTGGAGAGTTCCTAGAGACGACCATAGAGACAGCCATTATGAGGTGCTAGGTAGGGCCTAGAGAGGACCATAGAGATGACCATAGAGAGTGACTAGAAGCTCATTGAGAGGCCTAATGAGGTCCTAGAGATGACCATAGATACACCCATAATGAGCGCCTAGAGATGGCCTAAATATGACCATACAGATGGTCATAGTGAGGGCCTAGAAGTAGCCTTGAGAGGACAATAGACACGATCATACTGAGGGCCAAGAGAGGGCCTAGAAAGGGCCTAGAGAGGTCCTATAGAGGACCATAGAGAAATCCATAGTGAGGACCTAGATTGGTCTAGAAATGGCCTAGAGTTACTAGATAGTACCATAGAGATGACCAAGAGGACCTAGAGACATCTAGAGAGGACCATAGAGATGGCCATAGTGAGGGCCTAGTGGGTCCTAGAGAAGACCATAGAGACAGCCCTAGTGAGGGTCTAGAGACTGCCTTGAGAGGACCATAGGGATGGCCATCGTGAGGTCATAGAGCAGGCCTAGAGAGTACCATAGAGACAGCCATAGTGAGGGCCTAGAGAAGGATAGAGAGGACCATAGATACGGAATACTGAAGGGCCTGGAGAATTCCTTAAGAGGACCATATAGATGGCCTAAGATATGGCCATAGATGGTCATATATATGGCATAGAGAGGGCATACATGGGACCATAGAGACCACCATATGAGGCCCTAAAGAGAACCTATAGAGGTCCATGGAGAAGACCATAGTGAGAGCCTAGCGAGAGCTAAGGAGGACCATAGAGACAGCAATGTGGGGAAAAGAGGAGGCCTGAGAGTTCCAAGAGATGTCCATAGAGACAGCCATATGAGGGCCTATATATGGCCTAGAGAGCACCATAGAGGACTGCCATAGTGTGGGCATAGAGGGGCATAGAGAGGACCATAGAGCCGGTCATAGAGAGGGCCTAAATAGGGCCTAGAGAGGACCATAGAGGCGACCAAAGTGAGGCCTTGAGGGGGCCTAGATAGGACCATAAGATGGCAAAATGAGAAAATAGAGAGGGCCGATAGAGGAAAATCCACAAGGCCATAATGAGGGCCTAGAGTGGGCCTTGACAGGATCATAGATATGAACAAAGTGAGGGCCTAGATAGGACCCAGTGAGGGCTTAACGTGGAACTAGAGAGGACCATAGAGACAACCATAGTAGGGCCTCGAGACAGCCTAGAGCTGACCATAGATATGACCATAGTGAGGGCTTTAGAGGGCCTAGAGGGAACCTTAGAGACTGCCATAGTGAGGGCCTAGAGAGGACCTAGATAGGACCAAAAGAGATGCCATATTGAGGTCATAGGGAGAGCTCATACAGTATCATAGAGATGAAAATATTGAGGCCTGGAACGGTCCTAGAGAGGACCATTGTGAGGGCCATAGTGAGGGCCTAGAGAGGGCCAAGAAAGGACCACATATATGGTCATAACTGATTGCCTAGAGGATTCTTAGAGACAACCATATAGATGACCGTAGTGATTGCCTTGAGAAGGTCTAGACAGTACCATAGAGACTGCCATAGTGAGGGCCTAGAGGTTCCTAGAGAGGACCATATAAATGTCTATATTGAGTTCCTAGAGTGGGCCTAGTTAGGACAATAGAGATGGCCATATCGAGTCCTAGAGGATCCTATGGAGGACAATATAGACTGCCATTTTGGGGCCCTAGAGAGGGTCTAGAAAGAACCATGGAGACTGCTAGAGTGCAGGCATAGAGAATGCCTAGCCAGGACCATAGAGACGGCCATAGTGAGGGCCTAGAGAGGGCTAGAGAGACCTAGAGATGGCCCTAGTGAGGGTCTAGAGACGGCCTACAGATGACCATAGAGACACAATAGTGAAGGCCTAGACCAGGCCTAGAGAGGACCATAGATACGGCCATACTGAGGGCTGGATGATTTAATGAGGACCACATAGATGGCCATAGTGAGTGCCTAGAGAAGGCCTAGGGAGCACCATAGAGACAGCAATAGTGAAAGCCTAGAGTGTTGCTAAAAGTACCATAAGATGGTCATATTGAATTCCTAGGGAGGGCATAGATGGGACCATAGAGATGACCATTGTGAGGGATTAGAGAGGGTCTAGAAAGGTCCATTGAGACGACCATAATGAGGGCCTAGCAGGGCATAGAGGACCATATAGATGGACATAGTGAGGGACTAGAGGGGGATTACAGAGGACAATAGAGAAGGCCATTGTGAGGGCCTAGAGAGGGCCTAGAGAGGACCATAAGATGGCCCTATGAGGGCTAGAGAGGTTAAGAACATTGTGCAGAGATGGAGCCTAGAGTGGACCATAGAGCCCAGTCACATGTGGATCTTGAGCGGCCTAGAGAGGATCATAGACGACATAGTGAGGGCCTAGAGCAGGTCTGTGGTGACGATTGAGATGTCCATATTGAGGGCATAGAGAGCTAGAAGGACCACAGATTCAGCCATTCTGAAGGCATGGAGGATTCCTAGAGAAGACCATATAGATGGCCATAATGAGGGCCTAAAGAAGGCTTAGAGAGGATCATCGAGACTACTATAGTGAGGGCCTAGAGGGTTCCTAGAGAGGACCATAGATAGACCATAGTGAGGGCCTAGAGGGGCGTAGATGAGACAATAGAATGTACATAGTGAGGGCCTAGATAGGGCTAAAGAGGTCCATCAAGAACCATAGTGAGGGACTAGAGATGGCCTAGAGAGGTCCATAGAGATACCAGAGTGCAGAAATAGAGGGGCTAAAGAGGACCATAGAGATGCCATATGCATTCCTAGAGAGGCATACAGAGCACCATATAGACTGCTGAGGTGAGGGCACAATTGGGCCTATAAGGACCATAGAAACATTCATATGAGGACCTGGAGAGGGCTTAGACAGGACCATGGAGACGGCCATCGTAGAGAGTCTACAGTAGGCGTAGAGAGGATTATAAAGACAGCTATAGTGAGTGAGAGCCTAGTAGGGCCTAGAGAGTGACCATCGAGACTGCCATAGTGAGGACCTGGAGAGGGCCTAAGAGGACCTAGAGCAACCATAGGAGGCTTAGATAGGGCTAGATGCCTAGAATGCCAGATCTGGCATTGTGGGGGCCTAGAAATGACCATAGAGATGGTAATTATGATGGACTAGAGAGGGCCAAGAGACGATCATAGAGTTATCCCTAGTGAGGGCCTACAGGGGCCATAGAGAGGTCTATAAAGATGGCCATAGTGAGAGCCTAGTGAGGATCTAGAGAAGACCATCGAGATGGCAATAGTGAGAGCCTAGAGAGTGCCTAGATAGGACCATAGATACAATAAGAGTGAGGGCCTACAGGGGCCCTAGAGAGGGCTTAGAGAAGACCTAGAAAGGACCATAAAGACAGCCATATTAAGGCCTCAAGATGGCCTAGAGAGGACCATAGAGACGGCCATAGAGTGGCCTAGAGAGGACCATAGAGACGGACATAGTGAGTTAATAGAGATGGCCTACAGACGACCATAGAGATGACCATACTGAGAGCCTCGAGAGGGCCACAAGAGGGCCTAGAGAGGACCATAGAGACAGCAATAGTGAGGGCCTAGAGAGTTTTTAGAGTGGAACTAGAGAGGACTATAAAGACAGCTATAGTTGGGCCTCGAGACTGCATAGAGAGGATCATAGAGACAGCCATAGTGAGGGCCTAAAGCGGGTCTAGAGAGGACCATAGAGATGGCCATAGTGATAGCCTAATTTGGGCATAGATTGTACCATAGAAACGGCCATAGTTTGGGACTAGAGAGGGCATAGATTGCACCATTGAGAGAGCCAATGTGAGGGCATAGAGTGGACTTAAATAGAACCATAAATACAGTAAGAGTGACTACCTAAGAGGGCATAGATGGGACCATATAGAAGGCCGTAATGAGGACCTACACGAGGCCAAAAGAACCATGGAGATGGCCATAGTGAGGGCCTAGAGAGGTCCATCGAGATGACCATAGTGAGGGCATAGATAGGGCCTACAGAGGACTATTAGAGACTGCCAGATTGCTGGCATAGAAGTGGTCTAGAGAAGACCATAGAGACGGCCATTGTGAAGGCCTAGAGAGGGCCTAGAGAGCACCATAGAGATTGACATAGTGAGGGCACAGAGGGGGCATGAGAGGACCATACATACCATCATAGTGAGGGACTATAGAGGGCCTAGAGCGGACCATAAAGAGGCCATAGTGAGGGCCTAGAGGGTTCCTAGAGAGTATCATAGAGATGGGCATATTGAGATCCTAGAGAGGGCCTAGAGATGACCAGAGAGACTGCCATAGTAAGGGCTATAGAGAGAGCTTGGATAGGTCCATAGAGAATGCAATAGTGAGGGCCTGGAGGATTCCTAGAAAGGACCATTTAGATGGCCATAGTGATGGCCTAGAGAAGGCATAGAGAGGATCATAGAAATTACCATAGTGAGGGTCTAAGTGTTCCTAGTGAGGACCATAGAGATGGCTATATGGAGTTCCTAGAGAGGACCTAGAGAGGACCATTGATATGGCCATAGTATGGGTCTAGTGAGGGCATACATGGGACCACAGAGATGACCATAGTGATGCCCTAAAGAGTGCAAAGAGAGTTCCTCGAGACGACCATAGTGAGAGCCTAGCGAGAGCCTAAGGAGGACCATAGAGACGGCCATAATGAGGGCCCAGATAGAACCTACAAAAGGCCATACAGACAGCCATAGTGAGGGCATATAGGGTACCTAGAAAGGTCCACTGAGATGGCCATAGTGCAGGCATAGAGGGGGCCTAGATAGGACCATAGATAAGGCCACAGTGATGGCCTAGAGAGAGCCTAGACAGGACCAAAGAGAAGGCATTAGTGAGGGCAGAGATAGGGCCTAGTGAGGACTATAGAAACAACCATAGTGATTTCTTAGAGAGGGCCCAGATTGGACCATAGAGACAGCCATAGTGAAGGCCTAGATGGGACCATAGAGATGACCATAGTGAGGGCTATAGAGAGGGCCAAGGGAGGACCATAGAGACGGCCATAATGAGGGTTTAGAGAGGGCCTAGACAGGAGCATAGATTCGGCAATAGTGAGGACCTACAGGAGACCTTGAGAGGACCATAGAGACTGGCATAGTGAGGGCTTAGAGGAGGCCTAGTGAGGAGCATCGAGGAGGCCATAGTGAGGGCCAGAGAGAGCCTAGAAAGGACCACAGATTCGGCCATTCTGAGAGCTTGAAGTATTCCTAGAGAGTACCATAGATGGCCATAGTGAGGGCTTAGAGAAATCCTAGAGAAAACCATAGAGATTGTCATAGTGTCTAGAGGGTTCCTAGAGAGGACCATAGAGTGGCCATATTGAGTTTTAGAGAGGTTCTAGAGAAGACCATAGGGACTGCCAGAGTGTGGGAAATAGAGGGTTCCTAGAGATGACCATAGATATAGCCATAGTGAGGGCCTAGAGAGGGCCTAGAGAGGACCACAGAGACTGCCATAGTGAAGGCAAAGATGGGGCTTGAAGAGGACCATTGAGATGGGCATAGTGCGGGCCTAGAGCATGCCTAGAGAGGACCATATAGACATCCTTCGTGATGGCCAAGAGAGGACCTAGAAAGGACCACAGATTGGCCATACTGAAGGCCTGGAGGATTCCTAGAGAGGACCAAGATAGATGGCCATATTGAGGGCCTGGAAAAGGCCTAGGGAGGACCATAAAAACTGCCATAGTGAGGGCATAGAAAAGACCACATAGACAGTCATAGTGAGGGTCTAGAGGGGGCCTAAAGATAGAGGCATATAGGGCTAGGGCTGATAGGACCTAGAGAAGCCTAGTGACCTAAGAGCCTAGAGAGACCATAGAGATGCCTATTGAGGGCCTAGAGGAGCCTAGAGAGAACCATCAGACATCAGATGTGAGGACTAGAGGGGTCTAGAGAGAACCATAGAGACTGCAAGTGAGGCCTAAATGATCCTAGGTAGGACATAGAACTGGCCAAAGTGAGGGCCTAAGAGGCCTAGAAAGTATATAACAGGCAAGTGAGGGCCTGTAGGCCTAGAGAGGACTATCGAGATGATCAAGTGAGTGCCTGGAAGCCTAGAGAGGATCATAGAGTTTGGCCATCAAGTGAGTGTCCTAGAGAGGACCATAAGATGATCATAGTGAGGGCCTAGAGAAGGCCTAGAGAGGACCATAGAGACTGCGTAGTGAGTGCCTAGAGGGTTCCTAGACAGGACCATAGATATGACCATTGTTAGGGACTAGAGAAGGCCTTGAGAGGACCATATAATCAGCCCTAGTGATGGCCTACACAATACCTAGAGAGGACCATCAAGACAGCCATAGTGAGGGCCTAGAGAGGGCCTAGACAGGACCATAGATAAAACCGAAGTGAGGGACTAGAGAAGGCATAGAGAGGAATTAGTGTGGACCATAGAGACAGATATATTAGGGCCTCGAGACAGCCTAGAGAGGACCATAGAGACAGCCATAGAGAGGATGTAGAGAGGACTATAGAGATGGTCAGAGTGAGGTCCTAGAGAGGGCCTACAGAGGACCTTAGAGACAGCTATAGTGAGGGCCTAGAAAGGGCCTAGAGAGGACAATATTGACGGCCATAGTGAGGGCCTAGAGATGGCAAACAATGGATGATTTAGATGCCCGTGTCAGGGCATATATGGTGCCTAGAAAGGTCCATTGAGATGGCCATAGTGAAGGCCTAGGGAGGGCCTAGTTTTGACCATGGACACAATCATAGTGAGGGCCTAGACAGTGCCTAGATAGGACCATAGAGACTGCCATATTGAGGGTTATAGATAGGGCTTGGATGGGACCATAGAGACTGCCATTGTGAGGGCCTGGAGGATTCCTAGGAAGGACCATATAGACAGTCATATTGAGTTCCTAGAAAGGGCCTAGAGAGGACCATAGAGACTGCCAATGTTAGGGCCTATAGAGGTCCTAGATACCACCATACAGTTTGCCATAGTGAGGCACAGAGCGGCCCTAGAGAGGACCATAGTGACAGTCATAGTGTTGGCCTATAAAGGGTCTAGAGAGGACCATAGAGATGGCCATAGTGAGGGCCTAGAGATGGAATAGATTGGACCATAGAGATGACCATAGTGAGGGCTTGTAGAGGGCCTAAAGAGGACCATAGAGACGGCCAGAGTGAGGGCCTAGAGAGGGCCTATAAAGGACAATAGAATCGACCATTGTGAGGGCCTAGAGAGTTCATAGATGGACCATAGTGAGGGCCTAAACAGGGCCTAGAAAGGTCCATCGAGATGAACATAGTGAAGCCTAGAGAGGTCTAGAGAGGATCATAGAGACTGCCAGAGTGTGAGCCTAGGAGGGCCTAGAGAGGACCATAGAGACGTTCATAGTCAGGGCCTAGAGAGGGTCTAGTGAGGACCATAGAGTCGACCATAGTGAGGTCTAGGAAGGGCCCAAGATCAGACCTAAATACAGCCATAGTGATGGCCTAGAGAGGGCCTAGAGAAGATCATAGATATGACCATAGTGAGGGTCTAGAGAGGGCCTATCGAGGACCATAGATACTGCCAGATGTGGGCATAGAGGGGGCCTAGAGATGACCTTAGAGATGACCATAGTATGGGCCTAGAGAGGGCCTAGACAGGACCATAGAGACGTTAATAGTGAGGGCCTAGTTGGTACCTAGAGAGGACCATAGATATGGACATAATGAGTACCTAGACAGTGCCTCAATGTGATCATTGAGACGTCCATAGTGAGGGGCTAGAAAGGGCCTAGAGAAGGCCATGGTGACGGCCATAGTGAGGGCCTAGACAGGGCCTAGAGGTCCTATAGGGGACCATAGAGATAGCCATAGTGATGGCCTAGAGAGGGCATAGAGAGGACCATAGAGACGAATAAAGAGAGGGCTTAGAGGGAACCTAGAGAGCACAATAGAGACTAACATGGTGAGGGCTTAGAGAGGGCCAAGAGGGGACCATAAACATGGCCATAGAGAGGTCATAGATGGGCCTAGATGGGACTATCGAGATGGTCATAGTGAGGGCTTAGAGAGGGCTGAGATGTGACCCTTGATTTGGCAAAAGTAAGGACCTAGAGAGGGCCTAGATGTGACCATAGAGATGGCCATAGTGAAGTCCTAGAGAGGGCCAAGATGGGACCATAGAGATATTCATAGTGAGGGCATAGAGAGGGCCTAGATAGGACCATAGAGATGGTATAGGGAGAAACTAGAGAGAGCCTAGAGAAGACCATCGAGACTAGACCATCTCATCTAGTGAGTTCCTAGAGAGAGCAAAAAGAGCACCATAAGACGACCAAAGTGAGTGCCTATAAAGGGCCTAGAGGGCCTAGAGAAGACCATATATACAGCCATAGTGAGTGCCTCTAGACGGCCTAGAGAGAATCATAGAGACAGCAATAATGAGGACTTAGACAATGCCAAGAGAAGACCATTGTGAGGTCCTCGAGAGGGCCTAGGTGGGACTATAGAGATGGACATAGTGCAGTCCTAGAGAGGGCTTAGATGGGACCATAAAGACTACCATAGTGAGGGCCTAAAGAGGGCCTAGAGAAGACAATAGAAATGGTAATAGTGAGGGCTATAGTGAGGGACTAAGAGGACTATAGAGACGGCCCTAGTGATGGCCTAGAGTGGGCCTAGAGAGGGCCTAGATTGGTCCTAGGGAGGACCATAGATACAGCCCTAGTGAGGGCTTAGAGACCGTTTAGAGTAGACCATAAGGAAGGCCATATTTTGTGCCTAAAAAGGGCCTACATAGTGCCTAGAGAGGTCATAGAGAGGACCATAGAGACAGCCATAGTGAGGTCCTAGAGACAGCCTATAGCATACCATAGAGAAGGCCATAGTGAGAGCCTAGACGGGGCCTAGAGAGGACCATAGAGACGGCCTTAGAGAGGACCTAGATAAGTCCATAGAGACGGCCATAGTGAGGACCTAAAGGTGGCCTAGTCAGGAACTAGAGGGTACAATAGAGACAGCCATAATGAGTGCCTCGAGACTGCCTAGAGAGGATCGTAGAGATAACCATAGTGAAGGCCTAGAGACCATAGAGACAGACATAGGGAGGGTTTAGAGAGGGCCTACAGAGGACAATAGAGACGGCCATAGTGAGGGCCTAGAGAGGGCCTAGATAGGACCATTGAGATGGCCATAGTGAGGTCTAGAAAGGGCCTTGATTGAACTATAAAGATGGCCATAATGAGGGCCTAGAGAGGGGCTAGAGACGATCATAGAGACAGTCATAGTTAGGGCCTAGTGGATGCCTAGAGAGGACCATAGATAAGGCCATAGGGCGGGCCTAGAGAGGGCCTAGATGACATGACCATAGTGAGGAAGAGCCTGACCATAGTAGTAGGGTCTAGAGAGGGCCAGGAAAGGACCATAGAGACGACCATAGTGAGGGCCTAGATGGGGTCAAGAGAGGGCGTAGAGAGGTCCTAGAAAAGACTATAAAGACAGCTATAGTGTGGGCCTAGAGAGGGTCTAGGGAGGCCCTAGAGAGGTCCTATAAAGGACCATAGATATGGCCATAGTTAGGGTCTAGAGAAGGCATAGAGAGGACCATAGAGACAACTATAGAGAGGGCCTATAGGGAGACTAGAAAACACCATAGAGATGACCGTAGAGAGAGCCTAGAGAGGGTCTAGATAGGACCATAGAGATGGCTATAGTAAGTGCCTAGAGAGAGCCTAGAAAGGACCATAGAGAGGCCATAGTGAGGACCTAGAGAGGGCCTAGATGTGACCATTGAGACGGCCATAGTGAAGGCCTAGATAGAGCCTAGAAAGGACCAATAGATATGGCCATAGTGAGTGCCTAGAGTGGTCATAGAAAAGGACCATAGAGACAGCTATAGTGAGGGCTTAGAGAGGGCCTAGGGAGATCCTAGAGAGATCCTATAGAGGACCATAGATATGGCCATAGTGAGGGCCTAGAGAGAACATAGAGAGGACAATAGAGATGACAATACTGAGGGCCTAGAGAGGCCCTAGAGAATACCACAAAGATGGCCATAGTGAGGACATAGAAAGTGCCTAGATGGGACCATACAGTCGGCCATAGTGAGGGCCTAGAGGGGCCTAGGTCGGATCATAGAGACGGTCGTAGTGAGGACGTAGAGAGGGCCTAGATGTGACCATTGAGACGGCCATATTGAAGGCCTAGATAGAGCCTAGAAAGGACAATAGATATGGACATAGTGAGTGCCTAGAGTGGTCATAGAAAAGGACTATAGAGACAGCTATAGTGAGGGCTTAGAGAAGCCTAGGGAGATCCTAGAGAGGTCCTATAGAGGACCATATATACGGCCATAGTGAGGGCCTAGAGAGGACATAGAGAGGACCATAGAGATGGCAATACTGAGGGCCTAGAAGGGCCAAGACAATACCACAAAGATGGCCATAGTGAGGACATAGAGAATGCCTAGATGGACCATATAGTCGGCCATAGTGAGGGCCTAGAGGGGCCTAGGTTGGATCATAGAGACGGTCATAGTGAGGACCTAGAGAGGGCTGGATGGGACCATAGATACTGCCATGGTGAGGGCCTAGAGAAGGCCTAGACAGGACCATAGAGACAGCAAAAGTGAGGGCCTAAAGGGTGCCTAGAGAGGACCATAGATACGGCCATAGTGAGGGCTTAGAGATGGCCTACATGGGCCCATTGAGATAGCCATAGTATGGGACTAGAGAGGGTCTAGATAGGACCATAGAGACAGCAATAGTGAGTGCCTAGAGAAGGCCTATAGAGGACCACATGACAGCCATATTGAGGGCCTAGATAGTGCCTAGAAAGGACCTAGAGAGGTCTTAGATAGGACCATCGTGACTGCCATAGTGAGTGTCTATAGAGGGCCTGGATAGTACCATTGAGATGACCATATAGAAGTCCTTGAGACAGCCTAGAGAGGACTATATAGACAGCCATAGTGAGGGTCTACAGAGGGCCTAGATAGGGCCATAAAAAACAATAGTGACGGCCTAGAGCGGGCCTATAGAGGACCATAGAGACGGCCATAGTCAGGGACTAGAGGGGTCCTAAAGAGCATCACAGAGATGGCCATTGTGAGGGCCTAGAGGGGTCTTAGAGAGGACCATAGAGACTGACATAGTCAGGGCCTCGAGAGGGCATAGTTTGGACCAAAGTGACGTCCATAGTGAGGGCCTTGAGAAGGCCTAGAGAGTACTATAGAGTCAGCCATAGTGAGTGCCTAGAGGCCTAGAAAGGACCATAGAGATGGCCATAGTGAGGTCCTCGAGAGGGCATTGATGGGACCATAGTGATGACCATAGTGAGGGCATTGAGAGGGCCTAAAGAGTACAATAGAGACAGCCATAGTGAGTGCCTAGAGGGCCTAAAAAGACCATCGTGATGGCCATAATGAGGGGCTAGAGAAGACCATAGAGAGGACCATATTAGGGACTAGAGAAAGCCTAGAAAAGACAATAGAGATGGCCATAGTGAAGGCCTAGAGAGGGCTGCGATGAGACCATAGAGACTGTCATAGTGAGGGCCTAGAGAGAATCTGGAGAGGACAATAGAGATGATAACAGGACTAGAAAGTGCCTAGAGAGGAACATAGATATGGCCATAATGAGGTCCTAGAAATCGCCTAGAGAGACCATAGTGATGGCAATAGTGCGGGCTAAGAGAGGGCCAGAGAGGACCATAGATACAGCCATAATGAGAGCCTAGAGAGGTCTGAAATGTGAGCACAGAGATGGCCAAGTGAGGGTCTAGATAGGGCTTAAATGAGAACATTGAAGGGGAATAGTGAGGGCCTAGAGAGAGCCTAGAAAGGACCCTAGAGACGGCCATTGTGAGGGCTAGAGAGGGCCTAGAGAGGACCATATGGACTGCCAGAATTCGGGCATAGAGGGGTCTTAAAGATATCCATAGAAACGGCCATAGTAAGAGCATAAACAGAGCCTCAAGAGAACATAGAGATGGCCATAGTGAGGCCATAGATATGGCCTAGAGAGGACAATATAGACGACCATAGTGTGGGCCTAGAGAGTGCTGGGAAGGGACCACAGAGACTGCCATAGTGAGGGTCTAGAGAGGGCCTAGAGAGGACCATAGAGACGGTAATAGTTAGGACCTAGAGCATGCCTACAGAAGACCATAGATACGGCCATAGTGAGTGCCTAGAGGAGTCCTAGATGTGACCATTGAGCTGGTCATAATGAGGACCTAAAGATGGCCTAGATGGGACCATTGAGATGGCCATAGGGAGGGTCTAGAGAGGGACTAGATGGGACCATAGAGGTGGATATATTGAGGGCCTAGAGAGGGCCCAGAGATGACCATAGAGACATTCATAGTGAGGCCTAGTGAGGGCCTAAATAGGACCATAATGACGACCATAGATAGGGCCTAGAGAGGGTCTAGACAGGGCCTGGAGAGGTCCTAGAGATTACCATAGAGACTGCCCTTGTGAGGACCAAAAGACACCATAATGAGGACCATAGTGATGTCAATAGTGAGGGCCTAGAGAGGGCCTAGAAAGGACCATAGAGACATCCATAGTGAGAGCCTTGAGACAGCCTAGATAGTCCTATAGAGATGGCCATATGAGGGCATAGAAGGGGCCTAGACGTCCATAGAGACAATCTTAGAGAGGGCCTAGCATGGGCCTAGAGAGGCCTAGAGAGTTGCTATAGAGGCACATAGAGACAGCCATAGTGAGGGCTTAGAGAGTGCTAGAACGGTCCTAGAGAAGTCCTAGAGAAGACCATCAAGACAGCCATAGTGAGTGTCTAGAGGGGCCAAGAGAGTACCATAGAGACACCCATAATGAGGTCCTTCAGACAACCTAGAGAGGACCATAGAGATGGACATAGTAAGGACCTAGAGGGTGGCTAGAGAGGATCCTAGGGACAGCCATAGTGAGGGCATAGCCGTGGCCTTGAGAGCATCATAGTGATGGCCATTGTGAGTGCCTACAGAGTGCCTAGATGAGACCGCACATAGGGGTCTAGGCCTAGATCCATGGGCCGATGAGGTAGTTCATTACGACGCCGGTCTACAGCGGCAATCAAATAATCTTTATGAGTCAAGCCTAAGAGGACCTGAGAGGTCTAAGAGGACCATAGAGACGCCATATGAGGTCTAGAGGGCTAGAGAGGACCATAGAAATCTAAGGGGAATGGTCAGAGAGTTCTAAAAGACTAGAACAGCCATATGGGCTGAAGGCCAGAGAGAACCATAGTGAGCCATAGTGAGGTTTTGAGAGGGCCTAGAGAGTCTAGAGAGACCATAGAACAGCAATAGTGAGGGTTGAGACGCTAGAGTGGCCTATGAGAGGACATAGTGTTCTAGAGAAAAATAGAGATGACCATAGATACCGAGAGGCTTAGAGGGGCTGATGGCCTAGAGTGGGCATAGAGAGGACCATAGAGATGGCCATAGTGTGTGCCTAGAATGGGCCTAAAGAACCATAGAGACAGACATTGTGAGGGCCTAGAGAGGGCCTAGATGAGACCATAGAGACAACCATATTGATGGCCTAAGAAGCCTAGAGAAGACTATAGAGACGGTCATAGTGAGGGTCCAAAGAGGACCTATAACGACCATATGAGGCCTAGAGAGGGCCTGAAAGGGCCTAGATGCTAAGACCATAGAGACAGACAGTGAGCCTAGAGAATGCCTAGAAGGCCTAGATAGTCCTAGCAGATAGACCATGAGATATGCCATAGTGAGGGTCTAGCAGGGCCTAGATTGTATCATAGACATGACCATAGAGAGGCTGAGAGAGCCTAGAGAGGACCATACAGACGGCACAGTGAGGACCTAGAGGGTGGCTAGAGAGGTCCTAGAGACATGCATATGAGGTGTATCAATGGCCTATAGAATACCATATAGATGCCATAGGAGTTCCTAGAGGGGCCTAGAGAAACCATAGATTCGGCCATAGTGAGAGCCTAGAGTGGGCCTAGAGAGAACCATAGAGATGGCATAGTGAGTGCCTAGAGAGTGCCTAGAATGGCCTAGAGAGGGCATAAAAAATACCATAGAGATGGCCATATTGAGTGCCTAGAGATTGCCTAGAAAGAACCATAGAGATGGACATACTGAGGGCCTAGAGAGTGCCTTGATGAAACCATAGAGATGGTCATAGTGACGGCCTAGAGAGGGCCTAAACTGGACCATATTGATAACCATAGAGAAGTGAGGTCCAAGAAATTACCATAGAGACAGCCCTAGTGAGGCCTAGAGACAGAATAGAGAGGACCAGAGAGACACCCATATTGAGGGCCTAGATAGGCCCATAGATATGGCCATAGTGAGGGATTAGAGGGGGCCTAGATAGGACCATAGAGACAAACTTAGAGAGGGCCTAGAGAGGTCCTAAAGAGGACTATATAGTCAGCCATGGTGAGGGCATAGAGAGTGCCTAGAAAGGGCTTAGAGAGGTCCTAGAAAATACCGTCAAAACTGACATAGTGAGTGTCTAGAGAGAACCTAGATAATACCATAGAGACAAACATAGAGAGATCCTAGAGACAGCCTAGCGTGGACCATAGACATGGCCATAGTGAGGACCTAGAGGCTGTTTAGAGAAGATCCTAGGGACGGCCATAGTGAGGGGTAGCGATGGCCTAGAGAGCACAATAGAGTCAGTCGTAGTGAGGAACTAGAGGCTGCCTAGAAAGGATCCCAGAGACTGTCATAGTGAGGGCTTGGCAGTGGCCTAGAGAGCACCATAGAGACGGCCATAGTGAGTGCCTAGAGTTGGCCTAGAGAGGACCACAGAGATGGCCATAGTGAGCGCCTAGAGAGGGCCTAGAGAGGACAATAGAGACTGCCAAAGAACTGGCATAGAGGTGGCCTAGGGAGGACCATAGAGATGGAAATAGTGAAGGCCCAGATTTGTCATTGAGAGGAATATAGAGATGGCTTAGATGTGGCCTAGAGGGGGCCTTGAGAGGACCATAGAGACGGCCATACTGTGGTTCCTAGAGGGTTCCTAGGCAGGACCATAGAAACGGCCATAATGAAGGACTAGAGAGGGCCTGGAAAGGACCATAGAGACTGCCATAGTGAGGGGATAGAGGAGGCCTAGAGAGGACCTTAGAGACAGCCATATTGCGGGCTAAGAGTGGGCTTAGAGAGGACCATAGAGATGACCATAGAGTGTGCCTAGAGAGGGTCTAGAGTACCATGCAGACGGCCATAGTGAAAGCCTATAGGTCGACTAGAGAGGACCATAGAGAAAGCCATAGTGAGGGCCTAGAGAGGGCCTAGAGAGGATGATAGATACTACGAGAGTGCAGGCATAATGTGGACTAGAGAGGACTATAGAGATGACCATAGTGAGGTTCTAGAGAGGGCCTATAGAGCACCATAGAGATCGGCCATATTGAAGGCATAAAAAGGGACTAGAAAGGACAATAGAAATGGCCAAACTGAGGGCTGAGGGATGGCCTAGATATGACCATAGAAAGGCCATATTGAGAGCCTTGATGGTGCCTGAGAGGACAATACAGATGTCCATAGTGAGGGCCAAGATAGGATCTAGATGCGACCCTAGAGGCCACCATAGTGAAACCTTAGAAGGTCATTGAAGGGATAATAGAAAGGCCATATTGAGGCCTACAGGGGGCCTAGAGAGGACCAAAGAGACAGCCTTAGTGTAGATGTAGAGAGGGCCTAGATTGGACCATAGAGATTACCACAGAGACTGCCTAGTGAGGCCCTAGAGAGGACCATAGGTATGGCCATAGTGAGGACCTAGAGGGGGCCTAGAGAGGACCATAGAATGGACATAGTGAGTGCCTAGATAGGGCCTAGAGATTACCATAGAGAGGCCATAGTGAGGGCCTAAGGTGGACCTAGAAGGGACATAGAGATGGCATTAGTGAGGGCATAGTGAGGGCCAAGTGTATACCATGGAAATGACTATAGTGAGGGCATAGAGAGGGACTTGATGGGACCCTAGCAAGGATTATAGTGAGGGCCTAGAGAGGGCTTAGTTGGGATCATAGATTCGACCATTGTTACTGCCTAGAGAGGCCATAGAGAGGACCATAGACATGGCTAAAATGAGGAACTAGAGAAGGCCAAGATAGGACCATAGAGATGTGAAAATGGGGCTAAGAGAGGGCATAGAGAGGAACATATAGACGACCATAGCGAGGCCTAGTAAGGTCATAGAGAGGACCATATGAAATGCCATAGTGAGGGCATTGAAGGAGCCTAGAGAGGACATAGAGATGGCCATAGTGACAGCCTAAATAGAGCCTAGAGGACAATAGAGATGGCCATAATGAGGGCCTAAGAGGGCTAAATGGACCATAGAGACGATAAAGTGAACAGCTGGAAGGACCTAGAGTGGTCCATAGGGACGATCATAATTTGGCCTAGCGGGGCCTAAAAAGGACCTAGAGACAGCCTTAGTGAGTGTCTAGAGAGAGCCTAGAGAGGACCATAGAGACTGCTAAGTACGGGCATATAGTGGAACTTGAGAGGACCATAGAGACGGCTAATATCAGGCCTAGAGAGCGCCTGGAGTGGACCATAGAGACGCCAATAGTGAGGGCCTAGAGAGGGCTTAGTTGGGACCATAGAGACGACCCTTGTGGATGGCCTAGAGAGGGCCTAGAGAGGACCATAGAGACGACCATAGAGATGCCTAAAGAGGACCTAGAGAGGACCAAAGAGATGGCAAAAATGAGGGCCTAGATAGGGCCTACACAGGACCATAGAGACGGCAATAGTTAGGGATAAGAGAAGGCCTGGAGAGAGCCATAGAGACGAGCATAGAGAGCACCTAGAGAGGGCCTAGAGAGTACCATAGAGATGGCCATACTGAGGGCCTAGATAGGGCATAGTGGGAGACTATATGGGAACATAGAGTTGGTCATAGTGAGGGCATAGAGAGGGCATAGATGGGACCATAGAGATGACTGTTGTTTCAGCCTAGAGAGTGCCTAGAGAGAACAATAAATACGACCACAGTGAGGGCCTAGAGAGGGCCTATATGGATCTATAGAGACTGTCATAGTGAGGATCTAGAGAGGGCCTAGATGAAACCATAGAGACGACCATATTGATGGCCTAGAGAGGGCCTAGAGAGCACTATAGGGACAGCCATATTGAGGGTTATAAAGAGGGCCTACTGTGGACCATAGAGATGACCATAGACAGAGCTTAGAGAGGGCATGATAGGGCCAAGAGAAGTCCTAGAAAGGATCATAGAGACAGTCCAATGAGGAACTAGAGTCGGCCTAGAGACGACCATAGAGACGGCCATAGTGAGGAACTAGACAGGGTCTAAAGAGGTCCATATATACTTCCATAGTGAGTGCCTAGATTAGGCCTCGATAGGACCACAGAGATGGCCATAGTGAGGGCATAGAGAGGACCTATGGAGGACCATAGATTCGGTCATTGTGAGTGATTAGAGAGTGCCTAATGAGGATCATAGAAACAGCCGTACTGAGGGCATAGAAGGGGCCTAGAGTGGACCATAGAGAAGGCCATAGTGTGGACCTAGACAGGGCCTAAATCAGAGCATAGAGACCACAATAATGGGGGCCTACAGATAGCATAGACAGAACAATTGAAATAGGAAAAATGAGGGCTAAGTGATGGCCTAGTGAGGACATAGAGATGAGAAAGAGAGTGCCGAGATAAGGCCTAGAGAGGAGCATAGAGACAGGCATAGTGAGTGCCTAGAGAGGGCCTAGAAAGGACTACAGAGATGGTCATAGTGAGGACCTAAAGAGGGCATAGAGACGGCCATATTGAGGGCCTAGAGAGGGCCTAGAGAGGGCCAGAGAGGACCATAAAGATAGCCATAGTGAGGGCATAGTGAGGCCTAGAAAGGACCAGAGAGACAGCCGAAGGAGGGCATAGAGTTGTCCTAGAGAGACCATAGATGCGACAATAGTGAGAGCCTAGAGAGGTCCTAGAGAGAGCTTAGAGGGACCAGAGACAGCAAAAATGAGGACCTAGTGCGGCCTAGAGAGGAACAGAGATATGGTCAAATGGAGGGCCAAGTAAGGGCCTCGAGAGGGCATAGAGAGGTCCTATAGACGACCATAGAGATGGAAATAGTTAGGGCCTAGAAGGTGCCTAGAGAGGACCATAGTTATGGCCAAATTGAGGGCCTAGAGGGGCTTAGAGGGGACCATTGAGACGTCCATAGTGAGTGTCTAGAGAGGCTGTTGAAAGGATCACATAAACAGCCATAGTTAGCGCCTATAGAGGGCTTAGATAGGACCATAGAAACAGCCACAGTGAGGGCCTATGAGGACCATAAAGACAGCCACACTGAGGGCCTAGAAAGGGTGTTAGAGAGGACCATAGAGATTGCCATAGTGAGGGTCTACAGAGGGCCTAGAGAAACCATTGAGATAGCCACAGTGAGGGCCTAGAGAGGACCATACAGATGACCATAGTGAGGGCTAGAAGCCTAGAGAGAAACTATAGAGGTCCTAGAGAAGACCATATAGACGACCATATTGAGGGCCTAGAGGGCCTAGAGAAGGCCTACAAAGGTCCTATAGAGGACCAAAAATACGGCCACAGTGAGTTCATAGAGAGGGTCTAGATGGCACCATATAGACGGCCATAGTGAAGGCCTTGAAGGGCCTATTGGGAACATATAGATGGTCATAGTGAGTGAGTAGAGAGGGCCAATAGGGGACCATACAGACATCCATGGTGATGCCTAGAGAGGCCCTATAGAGGACCATAGAGACGGTAATAGTGAGTGCCTAGAAGGTGCCTAGAGAGAACCATAGATATGGCCATAGTGAGGACTAGAGAGGGCCTAGATGTGACAATTGAGACAGCCATAGTGAGTGCCTACAGAAGTCCTTGAGAGGAGCATAGAGAAGACCATAGTGAGGGCCTATAGTGGGACTAGATAGGGTCTAGAGAGGTCCTAGAGAGGATCATAGAGACAGCCATAATGAGGGCCTAGAGAGGGCATAGAGGGGGCTAGAGAGGTCCTATAGAGGACATAGAGACGGCCATAGTGAGAGCATAGGATGCCTAGAAAGACCATAGAGACGACCCTACAGTGGGCCTAGAATGGGCCTAGAGAGCACCATAGAGATGGCCATAGTGAGGGCATAGAGAGGGCTTATACAGGACCATAGAGACAGTAATAGTGAGGGCCTAGAAGGTGCCTAGAGAGGACCATAGAGACAGCCATACTGAGGCCTAGAGAATGCCTAGATGTGAAAATGGAGATTGCTATAGTGAAGGCCTAGAGAGAGCCTAGAGAAAACCATAGTGAGGGCTTAGAGAGGGCCTAGGGAAGGCATAGAGAGGTCCTAGAGAGGACCATCGAGACATCCATTTGAGGGCCTAGATAGGCGTAGATAGGTCCCAGAGAGACCATATAGGACCATAGAGACAGCTATAGTGAGGGCATAGAGAGTGCCTAGAAAGGACTATAGAGAGACCTAGAGTGGGCCTTGTTTGGGCCTAGAGAGCACCATAGAAACGGGCATAAGAGGGCCTAGAGGGCCTAAGGGATCAAAGAGACGGCCATATTGACTGCCTAGAAGGGCCTAGATGGGCCATAGAGACAGCCATATTGAGGGCATAGATAGGGCCAAGATGGGATAAGACTGCAATAGTGAGGGCCTGAGAGAGAGCTAGGAGGACCATAGAGATGGTAATAGTGAGGGCCTAGTTGGTGCCTTGAGAGGACAATAGAAACGGCCATAGTGAGGGCTTAGAGAGGGCCTAGAGAGTGCCTAGAGAGGTCCTATAGAGGACCAAAAAGAGGGCCATAGTGAGGTCATAGAGAGGGCCTAGATGGCACCATATAGTCGGTTATAGTGAGGGTCAAAAGGGCCTAAAGGGAACCTATAGATGGTCAAAGTGAGTGCCTAGAGAGGCAGAGATGGTACCATAGAGACATCTATAGTGAGGACCTATATTGGACCTATAGAGGACAATAGAGACGGTAATATTGAGGGCATAGAAGGTGCCTAGAGAGAACCGTAGATACAGCAATAGCAAGGGTCAAGATAGGACCATAGAGACGGCCATAGTGAGGGCCTAGAGAGGGCCTAGATGTGACAATTGAGATGGCCATAGTAAGGGCCTAGAGAGGGCCTAGATGGGACAATTGAAATGGCCATACTGAGGGCCTAGAGAGGGTCTAGATGGGACCATAGAGACGGCCATAGTGAGGGCCTAGAGAGGCCTAGATAGACCAATAGACGGCTGTAGACCTACAGAGGGCCTAGATGAGACCATAGAGATGACCATAGAAAAGGACTAAAGATATCCTAGACAGGACCATAGAGATGGTCACAGTAAGGGCCTAGTGGGTGCCTTGAGAATCATAGATACAGCCATAGTGAAGGACCAGAGGGACCAGATGTTACCATGAGATGGACTAGGGAGGGCTTAAGGAGGTCTAGAGGGCCTAGGAGCACCATAGGTACGGCATACTGAGGGCTAGAAAGGGCCTAGATGTACATGAGACACCATAATGGGCCAAGAGGCCTAGACACATGCGGGCTAGTGAGGGCCTAGAGAGGGCCTAGGAGGCCTAGGAGACCATAAGATACCAATAGTGAGGGCATAGAGAGGGCTAGAGAGTGCCTAGAGAGACATATAGAGACCATAGAGACGGCCATAGTGAGGGCATAGAGAGTGCCTAGAAAGGACCATCGAGACAACCTACAGTGGGCCTAGTTTGGGCCTAGAGAGCAGCATAGAAACGGCCATAGTGAGGGACTAGGTGGGACCATATAGATGGCCATATTGTGGGCCTCGAAGGGCCTAGATGGACCATAGAGACGTCATAGTGAGGGCCTAGTGGGTGCCTTGTGAGTACCATAGATATGGCCAAAGTGAGGGCCAAGTGAGCGCCAAGATGTGACCATTGAAATGACCATAGTGAGAACCTAAAGAGGGCCTAGATAAGACCATGGAGATGGCCATAGTGAGGGCCTAGAGAGGGCCTAGATAGGACCATAGAGATGACCATAGTGAGGATATAGATATTACCTAGAGAGGGCCTAGAGAGGTCCTAGATGAGTACCATAGACACAGCCATAGTGAGGCCCAAGAGAAGGCATAGAGAGAGCATAGAGAGGTCCTATAGAGGACCACAGAGATGGCCATTGTGAGGGCATAGAGAGTTCCTAGAAAGGATCATAGAGACGAACATAGTGAGGGCCGAGAGAGAAGCTAGAAAGGGCCTAGAGAGGTCCTAGAGAGGATCATAGATACAGCCATAGTGAGGGCCTGAGAGAGCCTAGAGAAGACCATCGATCCAGCAATAGTGAGCACCTAGATAGGGCCTAGTGAGGACCATACAGCCGACCATAGTGAGAGCCTAGAGAGGACCTATAGAGAGCCCATAGAGGTCCTAGAGTAGACCATAGAGACAGCCATAGTGAGGGACTAGCGACGGCCTTTAGATGACCATAAAGATGGCAATATTGAGGGCCTAGAGAAGGCCTAGGGGGGCCTATAGAGGTCCTATAGAGGACCAAAAAGACTGCCATAGGGAGACCATAGTGAGGTCCTAGAAGGGCCCAGTTGGGACCATATAAACGGTCATAGTGAGTGCCTAGAGAGGGCCGAGATGGGTCCATGGAAACGTCCAGAGTGAGGACCTATAGAGGGCCTATAGAGGACCATAGAGACGGTAATAGTGAGGCCTAGAGTTGCCTAGAGAAAACCATAGATACGGCCATAGTGAGGTTCTAGAGAGGGCCTAGAGAGGACCATAGAGACGACCATAGTGTGGGCTTAGAGAGGGACTAGAGAGGGCCTAGAGTGGTTCTAGGGAGGACCATAGAAATGACCATAGTGAGAGCATAGAGAGTGCTAGAGAGGACCATAGAGACAACCCTGCAGTGTTCCTAGAGCGACCTAGAGAGCACCATAGAGACGGCCATAGTGAGAGCCTAGAGAGGGCCTAGTTGGGATTATAGAGACGGACATATGAGGGCCTAGAAGGCCCTAGATGGGACCATAGAGACGTCCATACTGAGGGCCTAGAAAGGGCCTATAGAGGACCATATAGACGGACATAGAAGGTGGCAAGAGAGGACCATAGATATGTCCATAGTACCTAGAGAGGGCCTAGAGAAGACCAATGGAGATGGCAATAGTGAGGGCCTAGAAAGTGTCTAGAGAGGATCATTGAGATGACCATAGTGAAGGCCTAGAGAAGGCCTAGAAAGGGCCTAGAGAAGTCCTAGAGTGGACCATAAAGAAATCCCTAGTGAGGGCCTAGAGAGAGCATACAGAGGTCTTAGAGAGGTCCTGTAGAGGATCATAGAGACGGCCACAGTGAGGACATAGAGAATGCCTAGAATGGACCATAGAGACGACCCTACAGTGAGACTAGTTTGGGCCTAGAGAGCACCATAGAGACGGCCATAGTGAAGGCCGAGAGAGAAGGCCTAGTTGGGATCATAGAGACAGCCATATCAAGGGCCTAAAAGGCCCTAGATTGGACCATAGAGAAGGCCATATTGAGGGCCTAGATAGAGCCGAGATGTGACCATAGAGACTGCCATAGTGAGGGCCTAGGGTGGGACTAGTGAGGACCATAGAGATGACAATAGTGAGGGCCTAGACTGTGCCTAGAGAGGACCATATATAGGTCCATAGTGAGGGCATAGAGAGGGCCAAGATGTGACAATTGTGATGGCCATAGTGAGGGCCTAGGGAAGGCCTAAAGGAGACCATTGAGTTGGCCATAGTGAGGGCCTAGAGGGGCCCTAGCTGGGACCATAGAAACGGGCATAGTGAGGACCTAGAGAGTACCATAGAGATGGCCTTAGTGACTGCATAGAGAGGGCCTAGAAAGGACCATAGAGAGAGCAAGAGTGAGGGAATAGAGAGGGCCTAGGTAGGACGATAGAGATGGCCATAGTGAATGCCTAAGAGGGCCTAGAAAGGACCATAGATACTGTCATATTGAGGGCCTAGATATGGCAGACATGATAACCATAGAGACTGCCATATTGAGGGCTTAGGAAGGGCCTAAAGAGGTACTATATAAGACCATAGAAATGGCCATAGTGAGGGCCTAGAGAGGCCTAGAGAGGACAAAATAGAAGATGATAGAGAAGGCATAGAGGCAGCCTAGATAGCACCATAGAGATGTCCATAGTGAGTACCTAGAGAAGGCCTAGAGAGGACCATAAAGATTGCCATAGTGAGGGCATAGAGAGGTCCTAGATGTGATTATAGAGACAGCCATAGTGAGGGCCTAGATAGTTTCTAGAAAGGAACATAGTCATGACTCTACAGTGGGCCTTGATGGGGCCTAGAGAGCAACATACAGAAGGCCATACTGATGGCCTAGAGAGGTCCTATGTGGGATCATAGAGAAGGCCATATTGAGGGTCTAGAAATGCCTATAGAGGGCCTAGAGAGGTATTATAGAGGATCAAAAAGACCAGAATCGTGAAGTCATAGATAGGGCCTAGATGGCACCATATAGACTGCCATAGTGAGGGTCTAGAAAGGCCTATTTGGGAACATAGAGAAATCCATAGTGAGGGCCTAGAGAGGGCCTAGAGAGGACCAAAGAGACAGTAATATTGAGGGTCTAGAATGTTCCATGAGAAGACCATAGATATGGTCATATGGAGGGCCTATATAGGGCCCAGATGTGACCATTGAAAGGCCATAGTGAGGACTTAGAGAGGGCCTAGATAGGATCATAGAGACGACCATAGTGCGTGCCTAGGGAGGGCCTAGAATAGACCATGAGAACGGCCACAGTGAGGCCTAGAGACGGCCTAGAGAGAGCCTAGAAATGTCCTAGAGAAGACCATAGAGACAGCCATAGTGAGGGCATTTTGATGGCCTAGAGAGGACCATAGAGACTACCATAGTGAGGCCTAGAGAGGGCCTAGAAGAGCTAGAGTGGTACTTGAGAGAACCATAGAAACAGCCATAGTGAGGGCCTAGAGAGGATCATAGAGACGGTCATAGTGAGGAACTAGTAGAGGGGCTTGATGTGACCATTGATGTGGTCTAGTGAGGACCTAGAGAGGCCTAGATTGGACCATAGAGGCAGGCATAGTGAAGGCCTAGAGAGCCTAGAGAGGACCATAGAGATAGCCTTAGAGACTGAACGGAGTGGACCTAAAAGGACCATAGTGAAGGCACAGTGAGGGCCTAGAGAAGGAGAGATGTGATCATTGAGACTGCCATAGTAAAGTTCTACAGAGGGCCTAGAGAAGACCATGGAGACGGCCATAGTGAGGCCTAGAGACGGCCTAGATAGGACAATAAAAGACCATAGTGAGGGCCTAGAAGGCTTAAGAAGTCCTAGAGAGGGCCATAGAGACAGCCATACTGCAGGAATAGAGAGGGCAAATGGAGGGCCTAGAGAGGTGTTAGAGAGGACCGTAGAAACAGCCATATTGAGGGCATAGAGAGAGCATAGAGAGTGCCTAGGAGGTCCTATAGAGGACCATAGAGACGGCCATAGAGAGGGCCTAGAGAGGGCCTAGATGGACAAAATAGATAACGATAGAGAAGGCATAGAGGGAGCCTGTATAGCTCCAAAGAGACTTCCATAATGAGTGCCTAGAGAGGGCCTAGGAAGGATCATAAAGACTACCATAGTGAGGGCATAGAAGGTCCTAGATGGGACCATAGACACGGCCATAGTGAGGGCCTAGATAGTTCATAGAAAGGAACATAGAGATGACCCTACAGTGGGCCTAGATGGGGCCTAGAGAGAACCATAGAGATGTCCATAGTGATAGCCTAGAGAGGGCCTAGGTGGGATCATAGAGACGACCATATTGAGGGCCTAGAAAGGCCTATAGAAGGCCTATTGAGGTCCTATAGAGGACCAAAAAGACGGCCATAGTGAGGTCATAGGGAGGGCCTAGATGGCACCATATAAATGGCCATAGTGATGGCCTAGGAGGGCCTATTTAGGAAAATAGTGACGGTCATAAGAAGTGCCTAGAGAGGGCTGAGATGGGACCATAGAGACATCCATAGTGAGAGAGGGCATATAGAGGACCATATCAATGGTAATAGTGAGGGCCTAGAAAGTACTAGAGAGGACCATAGCTATGGCCATAGTGAGGGCCTAGAGTAGGCCTAGACTGAACCATAGACACGACCATAGTGAGGGCCTAGAGAGGGACCAGAGAGGGCCTAGAGAGATCCTAGTGAAGTCCATAGAGACAGCCATAGTGAGGGCCTAGAGAGGGCTAGAAGGGCCTAGAACGGCTATAAAGGACCATAGAGATGGCCATAGAGAAGTATAGAGAGTTCCTAGAAGGGACCATAGAGACGACCCTACTGTGGGCCTAGAGGGGGCTAGAGAGCACCATAGAGATGGCCATATGAGGGCATAGACAGTGCCTAGATGGTACCATATAGACGGCCTTAGGAGGGCCTAGAGAGTTCCTATAGAAGACCATAGAGTCTGTAATAGTGAGGGTCTAGAAGGTGCCGAGAGGGGACCATAGATACGGACATAGTAAGGGCATAGAGAGTGCCTATAACGGACCATAGAGACGACCTTAAGTGAGCCTAGTTTGGGTCTAGAGAGCACTATAGAGACGGCCATAGTAGGGCCTAGAGAGGGCCTAGGTGGGATCATTGAGATGGCCATATTGAGTAGCTAGAAGGACCCAGATGGGACCATAGAGACAGCCATATTGAGGGCCTATATAGGACCGAGATGGGACCTTAGAGCCTGCCATAGTTAGGGCCTAGAAAGGGACAAAAGAGGACCATAGACAACGGTAATAGTGAGGCCTAGAGGTGCCTAGAGGGACATATATACGGCCATAGTGAGGATTAGAATGGTCCTAGAATGACTATTGAGATGGCCATAGTGAGGGACTAGAGAGGACCTAGATGTGACCATTGAGATGGCCATAGTGAGGACCTAGAGAGGGCCAAATGGGACAATCGAGACGGCTATAGTGGCGGCCTAGAGAAGATAGTTGAGACAGCCATAGTGGAGGTCTAGAGAGGGCCTAGAGGGGACCATAGAGACAGTCATAGTGAGTGCCTTTTGGTACCTTGAGAGAGCCTAGAGAGGTCCTAAGTGGAACTTATAGACAGCCATAGTGAGGGCCTAGAGGGGCCTAGAGAGAGCCTATAGAGTCCTAGAGAGAATATAGAGTCAGCCATTGTGAGGGCTTATAGACGCATAGAGAGGACCATAGAGAGTCATATTGAGGCCCTAGATATACCTAGACAGGGTCTAGAAAGTTCCTATAGATGACCAAAAAGACAGCCATGGGTGAGGTCATAGAGCGGGCCTAGTGGGATACTATAGACAGCCATAGTGAGGGCCTAGAAGGGCCTAGTTGGGACCATATAGACGGTCATGTGAGTGCCTAGAGAGGGCCGAGATGGGACCATTGAGATGGCTATAGTGAGGACATAGAGAGACCTAGATGGGACCATAGCGACTTCCATAGTGAGGCCTATAGAGGCCCAAATAGGACCATAGAAATGAACATATTGAAGGCCTAAGAGGGCCTAGATGGACTATAGAAACAGCCATAGTGAGGGCCTATAGTGGACCTAAAAAGACCATCGAGATAGCCAAAGTGAGTGTCTGGAGAGGGCCTAAATAGGACCATAGAAACGGTCAAAGTGAGAGCCTAGTTGGTGCCTAGAGAGAGCTTAGGAGGAACTATAGAGGACCATAGAGAGAGCCATAGAGTGGACCTAGAAAGGGCATAGAGTACAAAAGAGCCACAATAGAGAGGGCATAGAGGGAGCCTAGATAGCACCATACTGATGGCCATTGTGATGCCTAGAGATGGCCTAGAGATGGCCTAGAGAGGGCCATAAAGAGGCCATATTGAGAGCATAGATAGGATCTTGATTGGACCATAGAGACTGCCATAGTGAGGGCCTTGTGAGTGCCTAGAGAAGACCATGGAGAAAGCCATAGTGAGGCCTAGAGAGGTCCTAGATAGGACAATAGAGATGACCATAGTGAGTGCCTAGAGAGGGCTTCAAGAGGTCTTAGACAGGACCATAGAGACAACCATAGTGAGGGTATAGACAGGGCCTAGGGAAGGCCTAGGGAGGTCGTATAGAGATCCATAGAAATGGCCATAGTGAGGGCCTAGACTGGGCATAGAGAGGACAAAACAGACGAAGATAGAGAGGGCATAGAGGGAGCCTAGATAGCACCATAGAGATGTACATAGTGAATATCCAGAGAAGGCCTAGAGAGGACCATAAAGATGGCCATAGTGAGGCCATAGAGAGGACCTAGATGGACCATAGTGACAGACATAGTGAGTGCCTACAGAGGTCCTACGTGGGATCACTGAGACAGACATATTGAAGGCCAGAAGGGCCTAGATAGGACCATAGAGAAGGCCATATTGAGGGCTAGATAGGGCCGATTTGGGACCATAGAGACTGCCATTGTGAGGGCCTATAGAGGACTTTAATGGACCATAGAGATTGTAATAGTGAGGGCCTAGAGGGTGCATAGAGAGGACCATATATACGGCCATAGTGAGGGCCTAGAGAGGGATTAGATAGGACCATAGAGACTCTCATACTGAGGGCCCAGAGTGGGCAAGAAGTGACCATTGAGATGGCCATAGTGAGGACCTAGAAAGGGCCTAGATGGGACCATAGAGGCTGGCATAGTGAAGGCCTAGAGATGGCCTAGAGAGGACCATACAGATGGCCTTAGTGACTGAATAGAGTGGGCCTAGAAAGTACCCTAGAGACGGGTATAGTGAGGTCATAGAGAGGGCCAACAGAAGACCATGGAGACGACCCTATGAGGGCCTAGAGAGGGCCAAGATAGGACCACAGAGACGGTCATAGTAAGGTCCTAAACAGGACCTAGAGAGGACCTAGAGAGAGCATAGAGAGGTCCTAGAGAAGACCATAGAGACAGCCATACTGAGGGCCCAGTGATAGCCTAGAGAGGACCATAGAGACAACCACAGTGAGGGCCTACAGAGGGCCTAGAAAGAGCCTATAGAAGTCCTAGAGAGAACCATAGAGACATCCATAGTGAGGACCTAGAGAAGGCATAGAGAGGACAAAAGAGATGACAATAGAGAGAGCATAGAGGGAGCTAGATAGCACCATAGAGGCAGCCATTGTGAGTGCCTAGAGAGAGGCTAGATGGATCATAGAGACGCATATTGACTGCCTACAGAGGCCTAGAGTGGATGATAGATACGGCCATAGTGAGAGTCTAGAAAGCGTCTAGATAGGACCATAGAGACAACATAGAGAGGTCCTAGAGATGGCCTAGAAAGGTCCATAGAGAAGGCAATAATGAGGGCCTAGAGAGGACCAAAGTGATGGCAGTAGTGAGGGCCTAAAGTTGGCCTAGAGAGCACCATAGAGAAGGCTATAGTGATTGCCTAGTTACGGCCTAGAAAGGATCATAGAGACGGCTATAGTGAAGGACTAGAGATAGCCTGGATGGGATGATATAGATGGACATATTGAGGGCATAGAAGGGCAGAGATGGGAAAATAGAGACTGCCTTCTTCGTGCCTAGAGAGGTCCTAGAGAGATATAGAGATGGCCATATTCAGGGCCTAGAGAGGCCTAGAGAGAACTATAGAGATGGCCATAGTAAGTGCCTAGAGGGCCTAGAAGGACTATAGAGATGACCATGGTGAGGGCCTAGAGAAGGGCCTAGATGGGACCATAGAGACTGCCATATTGAGGGCCTTGAGAGTGCCTATAGTGTACCATGCAGACGACCATAATGAAAGGCTAGTGACAGGCTACATAGAACCAATGAGACGACCATAGAGAGGGCCTCATGAGGGACTAGAGAAGGCCTAGAGAGGACCATAGAGAAGGCCATAGTGAGGGCCTAGATGTGGCTGAGTGAGTACCATAGAGACTGCCATAGTAAGTGCCTAGAGGGGGTCTAGGATTCACCATAGAGATGACCATTGTAAGGGCCTAGAGAGGGCCTAGATGGGAGCATGGAGACGGCCATAGTGAGGGCCTAGAGAGGGCTTATGTGTCTATTCAGATGGTCTTAGTGAGGTAATAGAAAGGTCCTTGAAAAGACCATAGAGACAGCCATAGTGAGGGCCTAGAGTGGGCCTAGATGGGACCATTGATACCGCCATACTGATGGCCTAGATAGGGCCAAGAGAGGAACATAGAGATGGCCATAGTGAGGGCCTAGATGTGGCCTAGTGAGTTCCATAGATAGGGCCAAAGTGAAGGCCTATAGGGGGCCTAGAGTTCACCATAGACACGTCCAATGTAAGAGTCTAGAGAGGGCCTAGAGAGAACCATGGAGATACCATTGTGAGTGCTACGAGAGGGCCTAGAAAGGAGTATAGAAATGGCCATAATGAGGGCCTAGAGAGAGTCTAGATGGGACCATAGAGACAGCATATTGAGGGCCTAGATAGGGCCTAGACAGGACCATAGAGATGGCCATAGTGAGGGTTAAGATAGGTCCTAGAGTGGACCATAGAGAGCCCATATTGAGGGCATAGGGAGAGCCTAGAGAGGGTCTAGAGAGGTCCTAGAGAGGAACATAGAGACAGCCCTAGTTAGGGCCAAGAGTCATATAGAGAGGACCATAGGGACGGCCATAATGATGGCCTAAACAGGGTTCAGAGAGGGCCTAGAGAGGTCTTAAAGAGGATCAGAGAGACGGCCATAGTGAGGGCCTAATGGTAGCCTATTGACGACCATAGAGAGGGCCTAGAGTTGTCTAGAGAGAGGCATAGAGAGGGCCGAGACATAGCCTATATGAGGGCCTAGAGATGTCCTAGATTGGACCATAGAGACAGCCATAGTGAGGGCCTAGTGGTGGACTAGTGAGGACCATAGAGATGGCCGTGATGAGGACCTAGAGGGGCCTAGAGCTCACCATAGAGACGACCAATGTAAGAGCCTAGAGCGGGCCTAGAGAGGACCTTAGAGACGGCCATAGTGAGGGCCTAGATTGGGCCTAGACAAGAAAATAGAGATGGCCATAGTGAGGGCTAAGAGTGTGCCTAGAGAGGGCCTAGATAGGACCATAGAGATGACCACAGTGATGGTCTAGAGTGTGCTTAGTGTTGACCTTAGAGACAGCCATAGTGAGGGACTAGATAGGGCCTCAAGAGGACAGTAAAGACTCTTAGAGTGCGGGCATTGAAGGAGCTAGAAAAGACCATAAATTTGACCATAGAGAGGGCCTAGAGAGAGCCTAGAGAGGGCCTAGAGAATTCCTATAGGGACCATAATACAGCCATAGTGAGGGCCTAGAGAGAGCCTAGAAAGGGCAAAGATAGGTCCTAGAGATGACGCTCAAGACAGCCATAGTGAGAGTCTAGAGAGGGCCTAGATAGGACCATAGAAAGACCATAGAGATGTCCTAGAGAAGACCATAGAGACAGCCTTAGTGAGTGCCTAGAGGGGGCTAGAGAAGACCATAGAAATGGCCATAGTGAAGGTTTAGAGAGGGCCTAGGTGGGACGATAGAAATGGCCATAGTAAGGGCCTATAAGGGCTGAGATGGGACCATAGAGATGGCAATTTTGAGGGCCTAGAGAGGTCCTAGATGGGACCATAGAGATTGCCTAGTTAGTGCTTAGAGACGGCATAGAGAAGATCATAGAGATGGCCATAGTCAGGGTCTAGAGAAGGCCTAGAGAGGACAATAGAGACACCATAGTGAGTGCCTAGAGATGGCCTAGAGAAGACCATAGTGACGGCCATATTGAGAGGCTAGAGGGGGCCTTGATAGCATCATAGAGATAGCCCAGTGAGGGCCTAGAGGGGGTGTAGACAGGACCATAGAGAAGGCCATAGTGAGGGCCTAGAGAGGGCATAGGGATTATGATAGAGACATCCGTAGTGAGGGCCTAAAAAGGGTCTAGATGGAACCATAGAGACAGCCACTTGAGGGTCTAGAAGGGCATAGATGGGACCATAGAGACATCCATAATGAGGGCCTAGAGAGTGCTTAGCGAGGACCATAGAGATGGCCATAGTGAGTGCCTAGAGATAGCCTAGAAAGAACTGCAAGATTGTGGGCCTAGAGAGGGCCTAGAGAGGACAATAGCGACGACCCTAGTAAGGGCATAGAGAGGGCCTAGAGAGCATCATAGAGGCTGCCATAGTGAGGGCATAGAGTAGGCCTAGAATGGACCATTGAGACTGCCATAGTGAGGGCCTAGAGAAGTCCTACAGAGGACAATAGAGACGGCAAGAGTGAGGTTCTAAAAGATTCTCAGAGAGGACCTTTGAGATGGCCACAGTGAGGGACTTGTGAGGGCCTAGATGGGACCATAGAGACCGCCATAGTTGGGGCCTAGAGAGAGACTAGATAGGACCATAGAATCAGATACGATGAGGGCTAAGAGAGGGCCTAAACAGAACGATAGAGACGGCCATATTGAGGGCCTAGAGAGGGCCTAGATTGAACCATTTACATGGCCATAGTGCTGGTCATTAAGGGCCTAGATGGGACCATAGAGACTGCCATAGTGAGGGTCTAGAGAGGGAAAGTATGATCATAGATAAGGCCATAGTGAGGACCTAGAGAGGGTCTAGAAAGGACCAGAGAGACTTCAAGAGTGTGGGCATAGAGGGGGCCTAGAGAGGACCATATAGATGGCCATGGTGAGTGTCTACAGGGTCCTAGAGAGGACCATAGAGACAAAAATACTGAGGGACAATAGTGGGTCTAGAGAAGACCATAGAGATGGCCATACTGAGGGCCTAGAAGTTTCCTAAAGAGGACTCTTGAGACGGCCATAGTGAGAGTATAGTATAGGGCCTAGAGAGGTCCTAGAGAGGACACAGAAACTGCCATAATGAGGGCATAGAGATGGCTGGAGACGACAATAGAGACAGCCATAGTGAGGGCCTAGAGACGACCTAGAAAGGACCATAGAAACGGCCCTACTGAGTGCCTAGAGAGGGTCTAGATTGGACCATAGAGTTGGCCGTAGTGAGAGCATAGAGAGAGACCATAAAGATGGCCATAGTGAGGACATAGAGATGGCTGGAGAGGACAATAGAGATGGACATAATGAGAGCCTAGAGAGGGTCTAGAAAGGACCTTATAAACGGCCCTAGTGAGTGCTTAGAGAGAGCCTAGAAGGGATCATTGAGATGGCCATAGTGAGGCGCTAAAGAGGGTCTAGAGAGGATCATAGAGAGGGCCATAGGGTGGGTATATAGGGTTCCTAGAGAGGACCTTATACGGCCATAATGATGGCCTAGATAGAGTCTAAATAGGACCATAGAGACTGCAATAGTGAGGGCCTAGAATGGGACTAAAAAAGAACGATAAAGATGGCCATACTGAGGGCATAGAGGGGGGCTAGAGAGGACCATAGAGACGACCATAGTGAGCGAGTAGAGAGGGCTCAGAGAGGATCATAGAGATGGCCTAGAGGTGGCCTAGAGGGTACCTAGAGAGGACCATAGAGACAGTCATAGTGAGGGGCTAGAGAAGGTCTAAACAGGACAATAGATTCGTCCATAGGGAGGGCCTAAAGGATACTTAGAGATGACCAATGGGATGGCCATAGTGAGGGCCTAGAGAGGAATATAGAGATGGCCTAGATGTTGTCTATAGGGGGCCTTGAGAGGACAGGAGAGACTTCCATAGTCAGGACCTAGATGGGGCTATAGTGCGGGCCTAGAGGGTGTCTACATAGGACGATAAAGACGGCAATAGTGAGGGCCTAGAAAGGGCCTATGACTGACCATAGAGTCGGTCATAATGAGTGCCTAGAGAGTGCCTAGAGAGGACCATAGAGAAGGCCATAGTGAGGGCATAGAGGGAGCTTAGATGGAACCATAGAGATGGTCATAGTGAGGGTCTAGAAGAGTCTAGATGAGACCATACATACGGCCATGGTAAGAACCTAAGGAGGACCTAACGAGAGCCATAGAGATGGCCATAATGAGAGCATAGTGGGGCCCTGGGTGGGACCATAGAGACAGCCATAATGAGGGCCTAGAGACTGAAAAGAGGACCATCTATATGGCCATAGTGAGTGCCTACAGATGGCCTAGAAAGGACCCTAGAGACTGCCAGCGTGTGGGATAGATGGGTCCTAGAGAGGACCATAGAGAATGCCATAGAGAGGGCCTAGAGAGGGCTCAGAGAGGTCCATAGAAACAGAACTAGTGAGTGCCAAGAGAGGGCCTTGAAAGGACCATCAAGGTGGCCATAGTGAGGGCATAGAAAGGGCCTAGTGAGGACCTAAGAGACTGCCAGAGTGCGGGCATAGAGGGACCCTAGAGAGGACCATAAAGATGGCAACAGTGAGGGCCTAGAGAGGACCATAGAGACAGACATAAAGAGGTCCTAGAGAGGGCTTAGAGAGCATCATAGAGACTGTCATATTGAAGGCATAGTGGGAGCCTAGATAGAACCATAGAGATGGCAATACTTTTGGCCTAAAAAGGGCCTAGAGAGGACCATAGAGACTGCCATAGTGAGTGCCAAGAGGGTGCTAGAGAGGATATACAGAAGGCCATAGTGAGGGCCTAGATAGGGCCTAGAGTGGACCATAGAGACGACCATAGAGAGTGCCTAGAGAGGGCCTAGAATACCATTCAGACAGCCATAGTGAGAGCCTGGAGGGCTCCTAGAGAGGACCATAGAGACGACCATAGTGAGGGCCTAGAGAGAACCAAAGAGAGGCATGGTGAGGACCTAGATAAGACCCAGATGGGACCATAGAGACAGCCATAATGAGGGCCTAGGTTGGACTAGTTGTGGCTGTAAATACAGACATAGTGAGAGTCTAGTGAGGGCGTACAGAGAGCCTAGTGAGGACCATAGAGATGGCCATAATAGGGCCTTGAGAGGCCTAGATGGGACCATCTCAATGGCCATAGTGAGAGCCTAGAAATGGCCTAGAGAGGAACATAGACACTGGCAGAGTGTGGGAATAGAAGGGGCCTAGAGAGGACCATAGCTATAGACATAGTGAGGGCATAGAGTGGGCCTAGAGAGACTATAGAGACGGCCCTAGTGAGGGCTTAGATAAGGTCTAGAAAGCGTCATAGAGACTGCCAAAGTGAGGGCATAGAGTGTGTCTAGAGAGGATCATAGATACACCATAGTGTGGGCCTAGAGAGGGTCTACAGAGGACCATTGAGACGGCCATAGTAAGGGCTAGAGAAGGCCTACAGAGGACCAGAGATGGCCATAGTGACGGTCTACAGGGTGCTTAGAGGGGACCATTAAGATGGCCATAATTAGGGCCTAGAGTGGGCCTAGATGGGTCCATAGAAATGGCCAAAGTTAGGGCGAAAATATTACCTAGAGAGTACCGTAGAGACAGCCATAGTTAGGGGCTAGGGAGGGACTAGAGAGGATAATAGAGACTCCCAGAATGCGGGCATTAGGGGCCGAGAGAGTACCATAGAGATGACCATAGTGAGGTTCTAGAGAGGCCTTAGAGGGACTATAGAAACGACATATTGAGGGCATAGAGAGGGACTAGAAAGGATCATAGAAATGTTAAAGTGAGGGCCTAGAGAGGGCCTAGATAGGAACATAGACAGACTATTGTGAAAGCCTAGAGGGTGCCTAGAGAGGAACATGAGAAGTCCATAATGAAGGACTAGATAGGACCTTGATGGGACCATAGAGTCGATGATACTGAAGGCTTTGAAGGTCTTGACGAGACTATTAGAAAGCCATATGAGTACCTAGAGGGGCCTAGAGAGAACCATAGAGAGAACCTTAGTTTGGACCTAGAGAGGGCCTAGAAATGGACCATAGAGACTAGACATGGAGAGGCCTATAGAGCACGATAGAGGACCATAGATACGGCATATGAGGGCCATAGAGAGGCTTAGAGTTGGGACCATAGAAGTACATTGTGACGCCTGAGAGGGCCTAGAGAGGACCATAGAGATGGCCATAGTGAGGGCCTAGAGAGGGCCAAGATAGGACCATAGAGACCTGCAAATATTGATGGCCTAGAGAAGGCCTAGAGAGGACCATAGAGACGCCATAGTGAGGCCTAGAGAGGGCCTAGAGAGGACCATAGTACTGCTATAGTGAGGCCTAGAGGGGACTAGAGAGGACCATAGGATAGCCATAGTGAGGGACTAGAGAGGGCCTAGAGAGGACCATAGATATGACCATAGTGAGGGCCTAGAAAGACCCTAGAGAGGACCATAGATACGGCCATGTGAGGGCTTAGAGAGGGCCTAGATGGGACCATAGAGACCGCTAAGTGAGCGCCTGAAGGGCCTAGAGTGAACCATAGGAACGGTCATAATGAGGGCTCAGCCTGGGCCTAAAGAGGACCATAGAGACAGCCTTAGTGAGTGCCTAGAGAGGGCCTAGATTGACTCAGAGAGACTGCTAGAGCACGGGCACAGTCGGGGCCTAGACAGGATAATAGAGACGGCCAATGTGAGGGCCTTGAGAGCACCTGGAATGGACCATACAGATGGGCATAGTGAGGGCCTAGATAGGGCTTATTTGGTACCAATAGCGATGACCTATGAGAGTCCCTAGAGAGAGCCTAGAAAGGACCATAGAGTCGACCATAGAGCGGGCCTAGAGAGGGCCTAGAGAGGACCAAAGAGATGGCAAATGAGGACCTAGAGATGGCCTAGAGTTGTCAATGGAGACAGCCATAGATAGGGCTAAGATAGGGCCTAGAGAGGACCATAGAGATGGCCATAGTGAGGGCTATAGAGAGGATCTATTGTGGACCATAGAGATGACCATAGAGAGAGCCTAGAAAGGGCATTTAGAGGACCTAGAGAAGTCCTAGAGAGGACCAGAGAGACAGACATAGTGAAGGACTAGACTCGGTCTAGAGAGGACCATAGAGACAGCTATAGTGAGGACCTAGAGTGGGCTTAGAGAGGAACATATACACTTTCATAGTGAGTGCCTAGAGGGGCTTAGTGAGGCCATAGAGATAGCCATATTGAGCGCCTAGAAGGACCGACGGAGGACCATAGAGATGGTCATATTGAGTAATTCGAGAGCGCCTAGAGAGGACCATAGAGACAGCCATAGTGAGTGAATAGATGGAGCCTAGAGAAGACCATAGATATGGCCAAAGGGAGGGCCTTGAGATGGCCTAGAGTGGACCATAGCGATGGCCATGGTGAGGGCCTAGATAGGGCCTAGATCGCAGCATATAGACGACCATAATGGGGGGCTACAGATAGCCTAGACAGGATCATAGAAATGGCCAAAATGAGGTTTAAAAGAGGCCCTAGTGCGGACCATAGATCCTAGTGAGGATTATAGAGAGCACCAAGATAAGGCCCAGAGAGGACCATAGAGACGGCCATAGTGACTGCCTAGAGAAGGCCTAGAAAAGACCATAGAGACAGTCATAGTGAGGACCTAGAGAGGGCCTAGAGAGGACCATAGAGATGGCCATATGAGTGCCTAGAGAGGCCCTAGATTGGACCATAGAGATGGCCATAGTAAGTGCCTAGAGAGGCCCTAGATTGGACCATAGAGATGGCCGTAGTAAGGGCCTAGAGTGGGCCATAGTGAGGGCCTAGAAATATCCTAGAGAGGACCATAGATATGAAGATAGTGAGGACCTAGAGAGGGCCTAGAGAGAGCCTAGTGAGGACCTAGAGATGACTATAGAGACAGCCATAGTGAGGACCTAGATACGGCCTATAGAGGACCATAGAGATGACCATATTGAGGGCCTATAGAGGGCCTAGGGGTTTCCTATAGAGGACCATAGAGAAGGCAATAGTTAGGGCAAGAAGGTGCCTAGAGAGGACCATAGAGACTGCAATAGTGAGGGCCTAGAGAGGCCCTAGATAGCACGATTGAGATGGCCACAGTGAGTGCCTAGAGAGGACCTTTAAAGGACCTTATGAATGAACATAGTGAGGGCCTCGAGAGGGCCTAGATGGGACCATGGAGACAGCCACAGTGAGGGCCTAGAGAGGACCATAAAAACAGCCATAGTGTGGGCCTAGGGAGTGGATAGAGAGGATCATAGTGGTTGCTATAGTGAGGGTCTAGAGAGGGCCTATAGAGAGCATATAGTGTTCCTAGAGAGGACCATGGAGACAGCCATAGTGAGTGCCTAGCAATGTCCTAGACAGGACCATATAGACGGCCATATTGAGGGCCTCGAGAGGGACTAAAGAGGTCCTCTAGAGGACCAAAAATCTGCCATTGTGAGGTCATAGAGAGGGTCTAGATGGGACCATATAGATGGCCATAATGAGGGCCTAGAAGGGTCTTGTTGGGACCATAGAGATGGTCATAGTGAGTGCCTAGAGAGGGCCGAGATGTGACCATAGAGACGGCCATAGTGAGGGGCTAGAGAGGGCCTATAGAGGACCATAAAGATCGTAATAGAGACGGCCTAGAAGGTGCCTAGAAAGGACCATAGATACGGCCAAAGTGAGTTCCTAGACGGGACCTAGATGTGATCATTGAGACGGCCATAGTGAGGCTTAGATAGTACCATAGAGACGACCATAGTGAGGGCCTGGATAGAGTCCAGAGAGGGTCTAGACAGGTCCTAGAGAGGACCATAGAGACAGCCAGTGTGAGGGCCAAGATAGGGCGTAGAGAAGACCATCAAGATGGCCATTGTAAGGGTCTAGAGAGGGCCTAGTGAGAGCCTAGAGAGGACCATAGAGATAGCCAAGTGAGATCCTAGAGAGGGTGTAGAGCGGGTCTAGACAGGTCCTATAGAGGAAAATAGAGACGGCCATAGAGGGGGAATAGAGAGTGCCTAGAAAGTACCATAGATACTATCATACAGTTGGCCTAGATGGGACATAGAGAGCACCATAATGACTGACATGGTGAGGTTCTAGAGAGGACATGGAGAGGCCATTGTGATGTCCTATAGAGGTCTAGAAAGCACCATAGAGATGATAATAGTGAGGGCCAAAAGGGTGCCTAGACAGAACCATATATACGCCATAGTGAGGGCCTAGAGATGGCCTAGATGTGACCATTGAGTTGGCCATAGTGAGGGTCTAGATGGGATCATAGAGGTGGGCATAGTGAAGGCCTAGAGATGGCCTAGTGAGGACCATAGAGATGGCCATAGTGAGGTCCTAGAGAAAACCATGGAGACGGCCATAGTGAGGGCCTAGAGAGGGCCTAGATAGCACAATATAGACGACCATAGTGAGGGCTAGAGTGGGCTTAGACAGGACCTAGAGTGGACCACAGAGACAGCCATAGTGAGGGCACAGAGAGGCTTAGACAGGTGATAGAGAGGACCATAGAGACAGCCATTGTGAGGTCCTATAAAGACCATATTGATGGCAGTAGTGAGGGCCTAGGGAGGGCATAGTGAGGACAAAAGTCAAGATGATAGACAGGGCATAAAGGGAGCCTAGATAGCACATTAGAGATGTCCATACTGAATACATAGAGATGGTGAGGACCTAGAGAAGGCCTAGATGTCACAATTGAGATGGCCATAGTGAGGGCCTAGAGTGGGCTTAAAGAGGTCCTAGAGAGGACCATAGACACTGCCATAGTGAAGGCATAGAGAGGAATAGAGAGGGCTTAGAGAGGTGCTAGAGAGGACCATAGAGACAGCCATTGTGAGGTCCTATAGAGGACCATAGAGATGGCAGTAGTGAGTGCCGAGAGAGGACATAGTGAGGACAAAAGTGATGATGATAGAGAGGGCATAGTGGGAGACTAGCACATTAGAGATGTCCATACTGTATACATAGAGAGGGCCTAGAGAATACCATAAAGACCCATATAGTGAAGCCTAGACAGGACCTAGATGGGACCATAGAGACGGCCATATTGAAGGCCTAGAGAGGGCCTAGATGGCACCATAGAAACAACCATAGTGAGTACCTAGAGAGAGCCTAGAACAGACCATCGATACAGCCATAGTGATTGCCTAGAGAGGTCCTAGAGAGAACCATAAAAACGACCATAGATAGGGCATAGAGAGGGACTATAATAGGACCATAGAGACATTAATAGTGAGGGCCTAGAAGGTGCCTAGAGAAGACCTTAGATATGGACATACTGAGGGCCAAAAGAGGGCCTAGATGTGACCATTGAGATGGCCATAGTGAGGGTCTAGAGAGGGCCTAGAGAAAACCATGGAGACACATATAGGTAGGGCCTACACAGGGCCTAGAGAAGACCATAGAGACGACCATAGAGTGAGCCTAGAGGAGGATTAGAGAGCACCATAGAGACTGCCATAGTGACTGCCTGCAGAGGGCCTAGAGAAGACCATGGAGATGGATATAGTTAGGGCCTACACAGGGTCTAGAAAGGACCATAGAGATGACCCTACAATGAGCCTAAAGGAGGCTTAGAGAACACCATAGAGATTGCCATAGTTAGGGCCTAGAGAATGCCTAGGTGGATCATTGAGATGGCCATATTGAGGCCTTAGAATTCCCTAGATGGGACCATAGAGAAGGCCATATTGAGGGCCAAGATAGGTCCGAGATGCGACCATAGAGACTGCCAATGTGAGGTCCTATAGAGGAATAGAAAGGACCATAGAGCTAGTAATTGTGAGGGCCTAGAGGGTGCCTAGACAGGACCATTATATAACCATATGGGGGCTTAGAGAGGGCAGAGATATGACCATGGAGATGGCCATAGTGAGGACTTATAAAGGGCCTAGATGGGACAGAAGAAATGGACATATTGAAGGCCTAGAGAGGGCTAGATTGGACCATAGAAACAGCCATAGTGAGGGTCTAGAGAGAGCCTAGAAAAGACCATTCAGATGGCCATAGTGAGGGTCTGGAGAGGGCCGAAAGAGGACCATAGAGAAGGTCATAGTGAGGGACTAGTGGGTGCCTAGAGAGAGCTTAGAGAGGTCCTAGAGAGGACCATAGAGATAGCCATAGTGAGGACCTATAGAAGGCCTAGAGAGTACCATAGAGACGGCCATATTGAGGCCATAGAGAGGGCCTGGAGAGGGCATAGAGAGGTACTATAGAAGACCAAAATAACAGCCATAGTGAGGTCATAGAGAGTGCCTAGATGCGACCATATAAACGGCCATAGTGAGGGCCTAGAAGGGCCTAGTGTTGTGACCATATCAATGGTCATAGTGGGTGCCTAGAGAGAGGCCGAGATGGGACCATACAGATATCCATAGTGAGGTCCTCGGGAAGACCTAGAGAGGACCATAGAGACAGGAATAATGAGGGCCTAGAGAGGGCCTAGACATGGCCATTGGCTATTGTGAGGGCCTAGAAGGGCCTAGATAGGACCATAGAAATCACCATAGTGAGTCCCTAGAGAGGGCCTAGAAAGAGCCTAGAGAGGACCAAAGAGACTGCCATAGTGAGGGACTAGGGAGGGCCTAGAGAGGGCCTAGAAGGGCTAGAAGGTCCTATAAGGAAAATAGAGATGGCCATATTGAGGATAAGAGACTGCCTAGAAAGGACCATAGATATGAACATACAGTGGGCCTAGATGGGGCCTAGAGAACACCATAGAGACTGCCTGAGTGAAGGCCTAAACATAGGCCTAGAGAGGACCATATAGACGGCCATAGTGAAGGCCTAGAGAGCTCCTAGAGATGGCCTAGAGAGGTCCAATAGAGGATCAAAAAGATGGCCATATTGAGGTCATAGAGAGGACCTAGATGGGACCATATAGACCTCCACAGTGAGGGCCTAGAAGGGCCTAGTTGGGACCATATAGATGGTCATAGTTAGTGCCGAGAGAAGGCCAAGATGAGACCATAGAACGTCCAAAGTGTGGGCCTAGAGAGGGTCTATAGAGGATCATAGAGATGTTAATATTGAGGGCCTAGAATGGTCCCTAGAGTGTATCATAGATATGGCCATATTGTGGGCCAAGACAGGCCATAGAAAGGATCATTGAGATGGAAATAGTGAAGGCCTAGAGAGGGCTAGAGAGGTCCTAGAAAGGACCCTAGAGAAAGCCATAGTGAGGGCATCGAGAGGGCATAGAGAGGGCCTAGAGAGGTCGTATATAGGACCAGAGAGACGGCCATAGTGTGGGCCTAGAGAGGGCATAGAGAGGACAAAAGGGGACAACAATATTTAGGGCATAGAGGGAGCTAGAAAGCACCAGAGAGATGTCCATCATGAATATCTAGAGTGGGTATAGAGAGGACCATAAGACCGCCTAGTGAGGGCATAGAAGGACTAGATAAGACCATAGAGAAATTCATAGTGAGGGCATAGAGAGTGCTAGAAAGGACCATAGATGTGGCCTGAGTTAGGGAACAGAGATTGCCTAGAAAGGACCAAAGAGACGACCTACAATGGGCCAAGAGGCATACTGATGGCCCAGTGATGGCCTAGAGAGGACCATAGAGACAGTCATAGTTAGCACCTAGAGAGGGCCTAGATTGGACCATAGAGATGGCCATTGTGAGGGCTATAGAGAGGGACTAAATGGCACCATAGAGATGGTTTATTGTGTGTGCCTAGAAGAGCCTAGGATGGGACAACAGAGACGTCCATGTGAGTGGTATAATTGGCCTAGAAAGCACTATAGAAATGGCCATAGTAAGGGCTAAGAGAGGTCCTAGATAGAACCATAGATATGGCCACAGTGAGAGACTAGGGGGCCTAGAGGACCTAGAGATGGCCATAGAGAGGCCTAGATTGGGCCTAGGTTAGACCATAGAAACGACCATAGTGAGGGCCTAGTGAAGGCCTAGAGAGGACCATAGAGACGAACATAGTGAGTGTTATAGTGAGGGCCATAGGGAGGACATAGAGACGACCATAGAGAGGGATTAGAGAGGGCCTAGAGAGGGTCTAGAGATATCCTAGAGAGGACCATAGATACAGCCATTGTGAGTGCCTAGACACGGCCTAGATGGAACCATAGAGACATCCATAGTGAGTGGTTGGCAAGCCCTAGAAAGGACCATAGAGACGGCCAAAGTGAGGGCCAAATGAGGTCCTAGAGAGGATCATAGAGTCGACCATCGAAAGCACCTAGAGAGGGCCTAGATAGGAACATAGAGACGGCCATAGTGAGGGCGGTAGAGGGGCCTAAAGAGGACCATAAAATCAGCCATAGTGAGGGCCTAGAGAGGGCCTAGAGAGGACCATAGAGATGGCCATAGTCAGGGCCTAGAAGGACCTAGATGGTACCAAACTAATGGCCTTAGTGAGGGCCTAGAGAGGGCCTAATGGAACCATAAATAAGGCTAGAGTGAAGGTCTGGAAGGGCCTACATGGGACCACATAGACGGACATAGTTAAGGACTAGAGTTTACTTAGAGAGGACCACAGAGATGGCCATAGTGAGGCCTAAGAGATGTCCTAGACAACGCCTTAGAGATGACCTTAGAGAGCACCTAGAGATGGTCTATATAGGACCGTAGATATGGCCATTATGAGGTCAGAGAGTGGGCCTAGAAAGGACCATAAGATAGACCATAGTGAGGGACTAGATAGGGACTAGAGAAGACCATGGAGATGGCCATAGATAGGGCTAGACAGGGCCTAGATAGAACCATAGAGATGACCCTACTGTGTTCCTAGAGGAGGCTTAGAGAGCACCATAGAGACGACCAAGAGAGTGCCTAGGTGAGATCCTAGAGACAGCCATTTAAGGCCCATGAAGGGCCTAGATGGAACAATAGAGAAGGCCATATTTAGAGCCTAGATAGGGTCGAGATGGGACAATAGAGACTGCCATTTGGGGGCCTATAGTGGACTAGAATGGACCATAGAGATGGTACTAATGAGTGCCTAGAGTGTGCTAGGAAGGACCATATGTAATGCCATAGTGAGGTCCTAGGAGGGCCTAGATGTGACAATTGAGAGGGCCCAATGAGTGCCTAGAGATGGCTTAGATGGAACATTGAGTTGGCATGTGAGATCTAAGGAGGGCTAGATGGGACATAAGGAGGCATAATGAAGGCATAGAAATGGCCTAGAGAGGTCCAGAGAGACAACCTAGTGACTAAAAGAGTTGGTCTAAAAAACCTGTAGATGGCCATAGGAGGCCTGATAGGACAATAGAGCAAATACTGGGGTGAGAGGCTTGAGGTCCAGAGGTCCATAGAGACCGCCATATTGAGGCATAGAGAGGGCTAGGTAAGGAATAGACAGGCTAGAGAGAACCATAGAGAAGCCATATGAGGGCCTCGATATGGATATAGATGCCTAGAGAGGTCCAAGAGTGGATTGAGAGTCGGATATAGTGAAGGCTTAGAGATTGCATAGAGAGGACAAAAGAGACAATGATAGAGAGGGCACAGAGGGAGCCTAGAGAGCACCATAGAGATGCCCATAGTGAATACATAGAGAGGGCCTAGAGAGGACCATAAACACGGCCATAGTGAGGGCATAGAGAGGACCTAGATGGGACCATAGAGACGGCACAGTGAGGGAATAGATAGTGCCTGAATGGACCATAGAGACGACCCTACAGTCGGGCTAGAGGAGGCTTAGTGAGCACCAAGAGACGGTCATTGTGAGTGCCTAGAGAGGGCATAGAGAGGACAAAATAGACAACAATGTGAAGGGCATGGAGGGAGCCAAGGAAGCACCATAGAGATGTCCATAGTGAATACCTAGAGAGGACCTAGTGAGGACCATAGTGACAGAAATACTGAGGGCCTAGAGAAGTCCTAGAGAGGTCCTAGAGAGGACCTTAGAGACAACCATAGGCCTGTAAGGTGCCTAGAGGGGACCTTAGATACGGCCATACTGAGAGTCTAAAAGGGCCTAGATGCGACCACTGAGACTGCCATAGTGAGGTCCTAGAGAGGGTCTAGAGAAGACCATGGAGACGGCCATAGGGAGGGCCTAGAGAGGGCCTAGATAGGATAATAGAGTCAACAATAGTGGAGCCTAGAGAGAGTTTAAGAGGTCCTAGATAGGACCATAGAGAAAGCCATAGTGAGGGCATAGAGAGGGTGTAGAGAGGGCCTAGAGAGGTCCTATATAGGACCAAGAGAGACGGCCATAGTGTGGGCCTAGAGAGGGCATAGAGAGGACAAAAGAGACAACAATTGGTAGGGCTAGAGGGAGCTAGAAAGCACCATAGAGATGTCCATCAGGAATATCTAGAGAGGGCCTAGAGAGTACCATAGAGACCGCCATAGTGAGGGAATAGAAGGCCCTAGATGAAACCATAGAGACGGCCATAGTGAGGGCATAGAGAGTGCCTAGAAAGGACCATAGAAATGACCATAGAAACAGTGGGCCTAGAAGGGGCTTAGAGAGCACCATAGAGACAGCCATAATAAGGGCCTAGAGAGGGTCTAGGTGGGATCACTGAGTCGGCCATATTGAGGGCCTAGAGGGCCTAGACGGACCTTAGAGAAGGCCATATTGAGGGTCGAGATAGGGCCGAGATGGAACCATAGAGATTGCCATTATGAGGGTTTACTGAAGGACTAAAAATGACCATAGAGATGGTAGAGGCCATATATACGGCCATATTGAGGCCTAGAGAGGGCCTAGATGTGACCATTGAGATGGAATTAGTGAGGACCAGAGAGGCCTAGATGGGACCATAGAGACAGCCATAGTGAGGGACTTGAGAAGGCCTCAATAGGACAAGAGACGGCCATAGTGAGTGCTTAGAGAGAGCCTAGAAAAGACCATAGAGACGGCCATAGTGAGGGTCTAGAGAGGGCCTAGAGAGAGCCTAGAGAGGTCCTAGAGAAGACCATAGGGACAGCCATACTGAAGACACAGTGATGGCCTAGAGAGGACCATAGAGACGACCACAGTGACTGTATTAAGAGGGCCTAAAGAGAGCCTAGATAGGACAATAGAGAGATTAGAAAGGACCTAGAGAAGGACTAAGAGGTCTTATAGAGGACCAAAAAGACGGCCATAGTGAGGTCATAGAGAGGGTATAGATGGTTGCATATAGGACCATAGAGATGGTAATAGTGTGGGCCTAGAAGGTGCTAGAGAGGACAATAGATAATGGATAGTGAGGTCCTAGAGATGGCCTAGATTTGACCATTGAGATGGTAATAGAGAGGACATAGAGAGGCCCTAGATGGGACCATAGAGATGGCCATATTGAGGGCCTTGAGAGGGCCTAGGTTGGACCATAGAGATGGTCATAATGAGGGCCTAGTTGTTGCCTAAAGAGAGCCTAGAGTGGTCCTAGAGAGGACCATAGAGACAGCCATAGTGAGGGCCTAGTGATGTCATAGAGAGGACCATAGTGACGGCCGTATTCAGGGCCTAGAGAAGGCCTAGAAAGGTCCTATAGAGGAACAAAAAGATGGCCATAGTGAGTTCATAGCGAGGGCCTACATTGGACCATATAGACTGCCATAGTCAGCTCCTAGAAGGGATTAGTTGGGACCATATAGAGGGTAATAGCGAATGCCTAGAGAGGGCCATGATGAGAAAATAGAGACAGCCATAGTGAGGGCCTAGAGAGGGCCTCGATGGGACTATAGAGAGGGCTACATTTAGGGCCTAGAGAGTGCCTAGAAAGGACCATAAATACAGCCATAGTGAGGGCATAGAGAAGGCCTAGATGGGACTTTACAGAAGGACATAGTGAGGGTCTAGAGTGGTCCAGTGAGGGACCATAGAAACTGCCATAGTGAGGGCCTAGAGAAGGCCTTGAGAGGACCATAGAGATGGTAATAGTTAGGTCCTAGAGGGTGCCTAGACAGGACCATAGATACGGCCATAGTGAGTGCCTAGAGAGGGCCTATAAAGGACTATATAGATGGCTATAAGGAAGGGCCTAGAATGGGCCTAGATGGGACAATAGAGATGGTCAGAGTGATGGACTAGAGATGACATAGTGACGACCATAAAGACAACCATAGCGAGGCCTTGAGAGGGCCTAGAGAGAGCATAGAGAGGAACTAGAGAGGACCATAGAGACAGCCATAGTTAGGGCCTAGACCTGGCCTAGAGAAGACCAAAGAGACAGCCATACTGAGGGTCTAGAAAGGGCCTAGAGAGGTCCTAGATGTGGCCTAGAGATGACCATAGATATGGCGGTAATGAGGGCCTAGATATGATCATTGAGATGGCCATAGTGAGGGCCTAGAGAGGTACTAGATGGGACCATAGAGACAGCCATTGTGACAGCCTAGAAGAGGCTTAGAGAGTCCCATAGGGACGGCCATATTCAGTTCTAAGCAATGGTCTAGAAAGGACAATAGTGACAGCCATAGTGAGGGCTTAATGAGGGCTAGAGAGGTCCTAGCGTGGTCCTATAGAGGACCATAGAGATAGCCATAGTGAGGGCGTAGAGAGTACCTAGAAAGGAGCATAGAGTCGACTCTAGAGTGAGCGTAGAGGTGGCCTAGATAGCACCATAGACATGGCCATAGTGAGGGCCTAGAGAAGGCTAAGGTGGATCATAGAGATGGACATATTGAGGGTCTTGAAGGGCCTAGATGGGACCATAGAGACGTTCATAGTGAGGGTCTTGTGGGTGCCTAGAGAGAACCATATATATGGCCATAATGAGGGCCTAGAGTGGCCTAGATGTGAACATTGAGGGAGCAAAATTGAGGGCTTAGAGAGGGCCTATAGAAGAACATGGAGACGGCCATAGTGAGTACCTAGAGAGGGCCTAGATGAGACCATTGAGACGGTCATAGTGAGGGCCTAGAGAGGGACTAGAGAAGACCATGGAGGCAGCCTTAGTGAGGGCCTAGAGAGGGCGTACAGAAGTCCTAGAGAGGTCAAATAGAGGACCATACAGATGGCCATAGTGAGGCATAGAGATTGCCAAATAAATGACCATAGAGTTGACACTAATGTGGGCCTAGAGAAGGCCTAGGGAGGACCATAGAGATGGCCATAGTGAGGGTTAAGAGACGGCATAGATAGGACCAAAGAGATGGCCATACTGAGTGCCTAGAGAGGGCCTAGAAAGACCATAGAGATGGTAATAGTGAGGGCCTAGAGGGTGCCTAGAGAGGACCATAGATACTGCCATAATGAGTGCCTAGAGAGGGCTGAGATGGGAGCTTAGAGATTGCAATAGTGAGGGCCTAGAGAGGGCCTAGTTGGGACCATATAGATGGCCTTACTGTGTACCCAGTGAGGGCCTAGATGTGACCATAGTGAATGTCTTAGTGGGGCCTAGAGAGATCCTAGAGAGGACCATAGAGACGGCCATTTGAGGGCCTAGAGAAGGCCTAGAGAGGACCATTTAGACTATCAGAACAGGGATCTAGAGGTGTCCTAGAAGGACCATAGAGACTGCATAGTTAGGGCATAAAGAGCACCTAGAGAGGAACATATATACAGCCATAGTGAGGCCCTAGATAGGGACTAGAAAGACAATAGAGAAGGTCATAATGAGGGCCTAGATGGTGGCTACAGAGGATCATAGATACGGCTATAGTGAGTGCCTAGTTAGGGCCTAGATGTGACCATAGAGACTGGAATAGTGAGGGCCTAGACAGAGCCTAGATGAGACCATAGAGATGGCCATTGTGAGGGCCTAGAGGGTGCCTAGAGAGGACCATGGAAATGGTCATAGTGAAAGTCTAGAGGTGCCTATAGAGGACCATAGATACGGATATAGTGTGGGCCTAAAGAGGTCCAAGAGAAGACCATAGAGATGGTCATAGTGAGTGACTAGAGGGTGACTGGAGAGGACTATAGAAATGGCCATAGTGAGAGCCTAGAGAAGGCCCAAATGTTACTATTGAGACAGCCATAGTGAGTGCCTAGAGAGTACCTAGAGAAGACAATGGATACGTCCATAGTGATCGCCTAGAGAGGGCCTAGATAGCACTGTAGAGACGACAATAGTGAGGGCCTAGAGAGGTTATAGAGAGGCCATAGATATGTCCTATAGAAGACCATAGAGACAGCTATAGTGAAGACCTAGAGAGGGCATAGAGAGGATAAAAGAGACAATGATAGAGAGGCATAGATGGAACTATAGAGACGTTAACTGTTAGGGTCTATAGAGTGCCTAGGAATGACCATAGATATGGCCATAGTGAGGGCCTAGAAAGGGCCTAGATGTGACCATTGAGATGGCCATAGTGAGGTTCAAGAGAGAGCCTAGTTGGGACACTAGAGACGGCCATAGTGAATAATAGATAGGGCCTAGATAGGAACGTAGAGATGGCCATAGTGAGTGAAAAGAGACGGCCTAGGAAACACCATAGAGATGGTCATAGTGAGGGTCTAGAAAGGGCCTAGATTAGATCATAGAGACGGCCATAGTGAGGGCCTAGATAGATCCTAGATGGGACGATAGAGACAGCCATAGTGAGGGCTTGATATGTCCTAGAAAGGCCATAAGAATGGTCATAGTGAAGGCCTAGAGAGGGCCTTGTTGGAACCATAGAGACGGCCATAGTGAGGACCTAGAGAGGGCCTTGATAGGACCATAGAGTCGGCCATAGTGAATGCAAAGACAGAGCCTAGAAAACACCATAGAGATGACCATAGTTAGTGTCTAGAGAGGGCCGAGAAGGGACCATAGAGACGACCATAGTGAGGGCATAGATAGAGCCTAGATGGTACCATAGATACGCCATAGTGAGGACCTAGATAGAGAATATAGAAAGGACATAGAGATGGTCATAGTGATGGCCTAGAGGGTGCATAGAGAGGGCCATAGATACGGTCATAGTGAGGGCCTAGAGAGGGCCGAGATGGGAGCATAGAGATGGACATAGTGAGAGCCTAGAGAGGGCCTAAAGGGGACCACAGTGACGGCCATAGTGAGGGCCTAAAGAGGGTCAAGATGTGTCCTTTGAGATGGCCATACTGAGTACCAAGAGATGGCCTAGATGGGATCATAAAGACGAGAGACGGCCATAGTGAGCGCCTAGAGAGGGCCTAGATAGGACAAGAGATACGGCCATAGTTAGTGCAATGGAAGGGCCTAGAAAAGTCCATATGTGTGGCCATAGTGAGGGCCTAGAGAGGGCCTAGATGTATCCATTGAGATGGCCATAGTGAGCGCCTAGAGAAGGTCTAGATAGGTCCATGGATACGGCCATAGTGAGCATCTAGAGAGGTCTTAGATAGGACCATAGAGACAACCATAGAGAGGACCTTAGAGACGACAATCGTGAGAGCCTAGGGAGGGCCTAGAGAGTGCCTAGAGAGGACCATAGAGACAGTCATAGTGAGGGCCCATAGTGGGCAAAGAGGGCCTAGAGAGGTCCATAGAGGACCATAGAGATGGCCAGAGTGAGAACCGAGAGAGGGCATAGAGGAGACCATATTGACGACCCTAGAGAGGGCCTAGAGAGATGCTAGAGAGGAACATAAAGTTGGCCACAAAGAGGGCATAGAGAGGGCCTAGCAAGTCCTATAGAGGACCATAGAGATGTCCATAGTGAGGGCCTAGAGAGACCATAGAGAGGAACGTAGAAACGACCATAGTGAGGACCTAGAGGGAGACTAGGGATCCCAAAGTGACGGCCATAGTGAGGGCCTAGAGTGGGCCTTGAGCAGACCATAAAACGGTCATAATGACATTGAGACTGTCATAGTGAGGGCCTAGAGAGTGTCTATAGGGGGCCTAGAGAGGCCCTAGAGAGGACCAAAAAGATGGCTATAGTGAGGTCATAGATAGGGCCTAGATGGGACCATATAGACTGCCATAGAGAATGCCTAGAGAGGACCAAGAAAGGACCATAGAGACGGCAATAGTCAGGGCCTAGTGAGGGCCATGGTAGGACCATAGAGACGGCCATAGTGATTGCCTAGACAGGGCCTAATAAGAACCATAGAGATTGCCATAGTGAGGGCCTAGAGAGGATCTAGATGAGACCATAGAGTTGGCCAAACTGAGGGCGTTGAGAAGGGCTAAACAGGACCATAAAGAAGGCCAAAGTGAAGGCCTAGAGAGGGCCTAAATAGGACGATAATGATGTCAAACGAGAGGGCATAGAGAGGTCTACAGAGGGCCTAGGGAGGTCCTAGAGATGACCATTGAGACAACCCTAGGAGGCCTAGATATGGTCTAGAGAGTACCATAGAAATGGCCATAGTGAGGGCCTGGGGGGGGCTAGAGATGACCATACAGACCACAATAGAGAGGGACTAGAGAGGGCCTATAGATGTCTTATAGAGGACCATTAGGTACAGCCATAGTGAGGTCCTAGAGAGGGATTAGAAAGGGCCTAGAGAGGTCCTGAGAAGACCCTGATATGGACAAAGTAAGATTCTAGAGAAGGCCTAGATAGGTCCATAGAGACTACCATAAAGAGGTCCTAGATATGGCCTAGAGAAGACCATAGAGAAGGCCATAGTGAGGCCTAGAGGGGGCCTAGAAAGGACCATAATGATGTGAACAGAGAGAGCCTAGAGGGGGCCTAGTGAGCACCATAGAGAAGTAATATTGAGTGCCTACATAGGGCCTACAGAGGACCATAGAGATGGCCACAGTGAGGGCCTAGTTAGGGCCTAGATGGGACCTTAGAGACAACCATAGTAAGGGGCCTAGAAGGGAAGAGATGGGACCATAGAGATGGCCATAGCGAGGGGCTAGAGTGAGCCGAGATCGGACTGTAGAAAAAGTAATAGTGAGGGCCTAGAATAGGCCTTGATGGGACTATTGAGCCTGCCTAGTGAGGACCCAGAGAGGACCTAGAGAAGACCATAGTGACGGCCATAGTGAGGGCTTTTAGAGGGCATAGAGAGAACCATAAATACTGACATAGTGAGTGCCAAGATAGGGACTAGATTGGACTATAGGGCTGGCCATAGTGAGAGCCTAGAGAAGGGCTAGATGGGACCATAGAGATGCCATATTGAGGCCTCGAGAGGACCATAGATATGGACATAGTGAGAGTCTAGAGAGGGCCTAGATAGGACCACAGAGACAATCATAGAGAGGTCCTAGAGTCGGCCTAGTTAGGACCATCGAGATGATCATAGAGAGGTCCTAGAGACGGCCTAGAGAGGATCATAGAGACGGCCATAGTGAGGGCCTAGAGGGGGTCTACAGGGGATGATAGAGATGACCATAATGAGGGCCTAGAAGGGCCAAGATTGGACCATTGAGATGGCCATTTTGAGGGCCTCGATGGAACCATAGAGACTGCCTGGTTATGGAATAGAGAAGGCCTATAGAAGACCATAGAGATGGCCATAGTCAGGGCCTAGAGAGGGCCTAGAAAGGACTATAGAGACGGACATAGTGAGGGCCTAGTGAGGGCCTAGATGGGAACATAGAGGTCAAAGTGAGAGCCTAGATAGGGCCTAGAAAGAACCTTAAAGACTGTCAGATTGCGTGCATAGAAGGGGCCTAGAGAGGACCATATAGATGACCATAGAGAGGGCTGAAATAGGGTCTAGAGAGGTCCTATAGAGGACCATAGAAATTGTCATATTGAGGCATAGAGAGGTCTTAGAAGGACCATAGAGACGGCCGTAGTGAGTGCCTAAAGAGAGCCTAGAAAGGACTATAGAGACAGACATAATGAGGGCCTAGTGAGGGCCTAGAATGGTACCATGAAGATGGCAATATTAAGGGCCTAGAGAGATCCTAGATGGGACCATAAAGACAGACATAGTGAGGGCCTTGAGGGGGCCTGGAGAGAACCAAAGAAATGGTCATAGTGAGGACCTAGAGGGGCCTGGAGCAGATCATAGAGATGGCCATAGTGAGAACCTAGGAATGGCCTAGAGAGTTCCATAGATATGTCCATAGTGAGGGCCTAGAAATGGCCTAGAGAGGACCATAGAGAAGGCAATAGTGAGGGCCTAGAGAGGGCCTAGATGGGACCATATTGACAGCCATAGTGAGGGTCTAGTGTGGGCCTAGAGATGATCATAGAAACATCCATAGTGAGGGTGTACAGTGGTCCTAGGGAGAACTATAGAAATGGTCATATTGAGGGCCTAGAGAAGTCCTAGAGAGTACCATAGAGATGGCCATAGTGAGTGCCTAGAGAGATCCTAGAAAGGACTATAGGACAGACATAGTGAGGGCCTAGTGAGGGCCTAGTTGGGACCATAGAGATGGCCATATTAAGGAACTAGAGAGATCATAGATGGGACCTTAAAGTCGGATATAGTGAGGGCCAAGAGAAGGCCTAGACAGGAATATTGATGGTCATAATGAGGACTAAGAGAGGGCCTAGAGAGGACCATAGAGACAGCAATAGTGAGGACCTAGTGAGAGCCTATATACGACCGCAGAGACAGTCATAGTGATTGCCTAGAGAGGGCCTAATAAGAACCATAGAGATGGCCATAGTGATGGCCTAGAGAGGAGCTAGATGAGACCATAGATTCGGCCATATTGAGGGCCTTGAGAAGGCCTAAACAGTACCATAAAGATGGTCAAAGTGAAGGCTTAGATAGGGCCTAAATAGGACCATAATGATGTGAACAGAGAGAGCCTAGGAATGTCCTGGAGATGACCATAGATACAGTCCTAGTGAGGCCTAGAGATGGTCTAGAGAGGACCAAAGAAATGGCCATAGTGAGGGCCTAGAGGGGGCCTAGAAATGACCATAGAGACCACAATAGAGAGGGACAAGAGAGGGCATAGAGATGTCTTATAGAGGACTGTAGTGACAGCCATAGTGAGATCCTAGAGATGGATTTGAAAAGGCCTAGAGAGGTCCTAGAGAGGACCCTCAAGATGGACATAGTAAGGGTCTCGAGAGGGTCTAGATAGGACCATAGAGTCAACCATAGAGAGATCCTAGAGACAGCCTAGATAGGACCATAGAGATGGCCATTGTGAGTGCCTAGGGGGGGCCTAAAAAGGACCATGAAGATGGGCATAGTGAGGGCCTAGATGTGGCCTAGAGAGCACCATAGAGAAGGCAATAGTGAAGGCCTAGAGATGGTCTAGAAAGTTCCATAGACATGTCCATAGTGAGTGCCTAGATAGGGCCTAGAGAGGATCATAGAGAAGGCAATAGTGAGGGCCTAGAGAAGGTCTAGATGGGACCATAGAGACGGTCCTAGTGAGGTCTTAGATAGTAACTAGAAAGAACCTTAAGACTGTCAGATTGCATGCATAGATGGGGTCTAGAGAGGACCATATAGGTGACCATAGAGAGAGCCTAGAGAGGGCCGAGATAGGGCCTAGAGAGGTCCTATAGAGGACCATAGAGACAGCCATAGTGACAGACTAGAGAGGGTCTAGAAAGGGCCTAGAGAGGTCCTAGTGAGGACCATAGATATGGCCATAGTGAGAGTCTAGAGAGGGCATAGATAGGACCATAGAGATGACCATAGAGAAGTCCTAGAGATGGCCTAGAGAGGACCATAGAGACAGCCATAGTGAGGGCCTAGAAGGGGCCTAGAAAGGACCATAGATTTGGCAATAGTGAGGGCTAAGATAGGTTCTAGAGAGGACCAAGGATACAGCCATAGTGAGGGCCTAGCAGGGCCTACAGAGGGTCTAGAGAGGTCCTAGAGAGGACCGTAGAGACAGACATAGTGAGGGCCGAGAGACAGCCTAGAGAGGATCATACAAATGGCCATAGTGAGGGCCAAGGGTGGCCTAGAGAGGACCATAGAGAAGACCAGAGAGAGGGTCTAGACAGGGTACAGAAAAGGCCTAGAGTGGTCGTAAAGAGAAACATAGAGACGGTCATAGTGAGGGCCTAGTGAGGGGCTAGAGAGGAACACAGAAACGACCATAGAGAGGGCCAAGAGAGGGCCTAGAAATGGCCTAGAGATGGACAAGAGAGGGCCATAGAGATGGCTATAGTGAGGGCCTGGGTGTGGCCTAGTGAGTACCATAGAGATGGCCAAAGTTAAGGCCTATAGGGAGCCTAGAGCTCACTATACAGATGACCATTGTAAGGGTCTAGAGAGGGCCGAGAGAGGACTATAGATACAGCCATTGTGAGTGCCTAGAGAGGTCCTAGAAAGGACTATAGAAATGGCCATAATGAGGTTCTACAGAGAGTCTAGTTGGGACCATAGAGACGGGCACATTGAGGGCTTCGAGAGGGCCTAGAGAGGATCATAGAGAAGGCCATAAGGGCTAAGATAGGTTCTATAGAGGACCATAGAGATGCCCATATTGAGGGCTTAAGGAGAGCCTAGAGAGGGTCTAGAGAGGTCCTAGAGAGGACCATAGAGAGGGCCTAGAGAAGGACTAGAGTGGGCCTAGAGGGGTCCATAGAAAGGGCCATTTAGAGGGACGAGGGAAGGCCTAGAGAGGGCCTAGAAGGACCATACAGAGGTCCATTGCTAGGATTAAGAGTAGGACTAGGGGTGACCTTAGAGTGGGCCATAGACAGGTCCTAGATAGGGCCTAGAGGAGACTATAGAGAGTGCCATAGAGATCGCCATAGCCAGGGCCTAGAGTGGGCATTAAGGGATCCATATTGAGGACCATAGAGAGGGCCTAGAGGGAACTATAGAGAGGGACATAGAGAGGACCTAGAGATGGAATAGATGTACCATAGAGACGGCCATAAAGATCGCCATAGAGAGGGTATAGATGGGACCATAGAGAGTGTTATAGGGATGACCATAGAGAGGGCCTAGAGAATACCTGAAAGGGCCTAGACAAGACCATAAGAGGGCAATAGTGAGGGACTAGATAGGGCCTAGAGAGGGCATGAGGGTCATAGAGAGGACCTAGAGAGAACCATAGAGATTGCCTAGAGTGTGCCTAGAGGGTGTCCTAGATGATTCCTTAGGGAGGGACCAGATAGGTCCATAGAGAGAGCCTAGAGGGGACCATAGAGAGGGCCTAGAGAGGACCATAGAGAGTGTGTAGGTAGGGCCTAGAGGGTGCATAGAGATGGCCATAGAGATGGAATAGAGAGAACTTTTAGGGGGCCTAGATAGGGCCAAAGAGAGGGCCATAAAGAGGGACTAGAGGGGGCCTAGAGGGGACCATAGAGAGGGCCATAGAGAGAGCCTACGAAAGTACATAGAGATGGTCTAGAAATGGCCTAGAGGGGAGCAAAGAGAGGGCCTAGACAGGACCATAGAGAGTGCATAGAGAGGGCCTAGAAAGGGACTATAGGGGACCATAGTGAAGGCCATAAAAAGGCCATAGAGAGGGCCTAGAGAAGGCCTAGAAAGGAACATAGAGAGGGCATAGAGAGAGCCTAGAAATGTCCTAGAGAGGACCATAGATATTGCCTAGAGTGGACCTTGATGGGTCAAAGAGAAGGCCATAGAAATGGCAGTAGAGAGGGCCTACAGAGATCATAAAGGGGACCATTATGAGGGCCATAGTGAGGGCATAATGGGGACCATAAAGAGGCAATAGCGAAGGGCCTAGAGAGGGCCTAGAAGGGACCATGGAGAGGGCCAGAGAGCGGGACTAGAGAGGGCCTAGAGACGGCATAATGAGGGACAAAGAGAGGGTATAGTGAGGGCCTAGAGAGGACTATAGAGAGTGCCTAGAGGGGCATAGAGCGGTCCATAAAGAGGGCCCCGAGAAGGACATAGAAAGTGACTAGAGAGGGCATAGAGGGTACCTAGAAGGGACCATAGAGAGGGCTATAGAGATCGTCATAGATAGGGCCTAGGTATTGCCTAGAGGGGACCATAGAGAAGGCTATAGAGATCTCCATAGAGAGGTCCTAGAGAGTGCCTAGAGGGGACCATAGGGAGGGTCATATCAACGGCCTAGTGAGGGCATAGCAGGGCCTAGAGATGGCCATAAAGGTGGCAATAGAGATGGCCTTGAGAGGGCCTAGAGAGGGACATAATAAAGGCCATAGAGATGGACACATAGAGGACCTAGAAAGGACCTAGACAGGACCATACAGATGGCCATTGAGAGGTCATAGAGAGGTCTTAGAGAGGGCCTAGATGGTACCAGAGATATGGCCAATTAGAGGGCCTAGATAGGGCTTAGAGAGGGCCTAGAAGGAAACATAGAGAGGGCCATAGTGAGAGCCTAGAGAGAGCCGAGAGCAGCCCATAGAGAGGGACATAGACAGGGCCTAGAGCGGGCCTATAGGGAACTATAGAGAGGGCCTAGGAAGGCCCTGGGGGGACCATAGAGAGGGCCTAGACAAGGCCTAATGAGGGCCAAGAGGGGACCATAGAGAGGGCCATAGAGAGGGTCTAGAGAGGGACTAGAGGGGCCTGGAGAATGCCAAAGATTTTGAGATAGACTTGGCCTGGAGAGGACCTTAACGGGGCCTAGATGGGGATATATAGAGGGCCATAGTGAGGGCCTCTAAAGGGCCAAGAGGGGTCCATAGAGAGGCCATAGAGAGGGCCTAGCAAGAGCCTAGAGGGGACCACAGAGATGGCCATAAAGAGAGCCTAGAGAGGTACTAGAGAGGGCCCAGAGAGGGCCTAGAGAGTGCCTAGAGGGGACCATATAGAGGGCCATAAGAAGGGCCTAGATGGGATCATAGGAAGGGCCATAGTGAGGGAAAATAAGAGGGCCAAGTGGTGCCTAGAGAAAGCCATAGAGATGGTAAGAGAGATGGTCTAGAGAGGGCCTAAAGAGATCCTAGAAAGGGCCTATCCAGTACCATAGAGAGGGCTGTAGAGGGCCTAGAGAGGGCCATAGAAAGGGCCACAGGGATAGCCATAGAGAGGGCCTAAAGAGGGCCTAGAAAGGGCCTAGACAAGACAATAGAAAGGGCCATAGAGAGAGATTAGAGAGGGCCTAGAGAGGGCAAAACGGGGGCCATAGAGAGGGACTAGAAGACCCTAGAGGGGACCATAGAGAGTGCCATAGTAAGGGCCTAGAGAAGGCCTAGAGAGGGTCAAGAGGGGACCATAGATAGTGCCATAGCGAGGGTCTAGAAAAGGATTAGAGGGGCCTAGAGATGGTCATACAGATGGCAATAGAGATGGCCTAGAGAGGAACTTTAGGGGGCCTAGAGGCATCCAAGAGGGTGCCATAGAGAGGGGAATAAAGAGGGCCTATAGAGGGCCTAGAGGGACCATAGAGAGGGCTATAGAGAGGGCTTAGAGGAGTCCGAGAAGGGGCCATAGAGACGATCATAGAGAGGCTCTTGTGGGGGCTTAGAGAAGGCCCAGAGAGGGCCATAGGGAGTGCCATAGAGACGGCCTAGAGAGGGCAAAGAGGGTGCCCAGAATGGACCATAGAGAGGGCCATAGAGATTGCCATAATGAGGGCCTAGAGGGGGCATTAAGGGAACCATAGAGAGGGCCATACAGAGTGTTAGAGGGGACCATAGTGCGGGCCAAGTGAGGGCCTAGAGGGGCCTCGAAGCAGCTATAGAGGTGGCATTAGAGATGGCCTAGAGAGGGCCTTGAGAGGATATAAAAAGGGCCATAGAGATGACCATAGAGAGGTCCAAGAAAGGCCCTAGACAGGACCATAGAGAGGTCCATATAGAGGGACTAGAGAGGCCCTAGAGAGAGCATAACAAGTGCCATAGTTAGGGCCATATAGAGGGCCTAGAGAGGACCATAGAGCGGGCTTAGAGACGGTCTAGAGAGGACCTAGATGGGACCATAGATATGGCCAATTAGAGGCGCTAGAGAGGGCTTAGTGAAGGCCTAGAAAGGACCATAGACAGGGCCATAGACAGTGCCTAGAGTGAACCTAAGGCGTACCATAGAGAGGGCCTAGAGAGGATCTAGATAGGACCATAGAGAGTGCCTAGAGAGTGTCTAGAGGGGGCCTAGAGGGGGCTTAGAAAGGACCATAGAGAGCGTCTGGCAAGAGCCGAGAGTGACCACAGAGAAGACCATAAAGAGGGCCTAGACAGTGCCTAGAGTGGATCATAGAGATTGACATAGAGAGGGCCTAGAGGGGCCTAGAGAGGGCCTAGTGAGGATCATAGAGTGGGCCATAGTAAGGACCTATAGAGGGCCTAGATGGGACCATAGAGAGGGCCATATGGGGGGCCTAGAGGGGACCATAGAAAGGGCCATAGCGAGGGAAAAAGTGATGCCCTAGTGGTCTCTAGAGATATCCATAAAGATAGGCAGTAGAGATGCCTAGAGAGGGCCTAAAGTGGGCCTAGAAAGGGCCTAGACAGGACCTTAAGAGGGCCATAGGAAGGTCCATAGGGATGGGCATAGAGAGGCCTAAAGAGGAGCTAGAAAGGGCCTAAAACATGATGATAGAGAGGGCCATAGAGACGGATTAAGAGGGCCTAGAGAGGGCAAAACAAGGCCAAAGAGAGGGCCAAGAGAAGGCTTAGTGAGGACCATAGAAGTGCCTAGAGGGGGCATACAGAGGACCTTTTGGACCATAGATGGGAGCATGGCTGAGAGGTCCTAGGGGACCATAGAGGGGCCATAGCGAGGGCCTAGATAGGGACTAGAGGGCCTAGAGAGGTCATAATGTCAATAGAGATTGCCTAGAGAGGACCTTAGAGTGGCCTAGACGGCCTAGGCAGACATAGATGAGGCAATAAAGAGGTCCTAGAGAGGCCTAGAGGGGCCATAAAGGGTAAGTTGTGAAGGCCTTGAGAGGGCCTAGAAGGCCTAGAGAGGCCTAGAGAGGGACCATAGAGATGGTTGCAGAGGACCTTGAGGGGACTTGAAGGCTCTAGGGGAGACATAGAGATGGCTAGCATAAAGGGCCTGAGGGACCATAGAGAGTCATAGAGAGGGCTTAGATAGGGCATAGAGGGGACAATAGTGAGGGCCATGATAGGGTGTAGAGGGAACCATATATAGGGCTATAGAGAGGGCCTAGAGGGTCCTAGAGAGGGCCATAGAGAGGGCAATAAAGAGGGCCTAGAGAGGGCCTAGACGGGACCATATAGAGGGCCTTTGCAAGGTCCTAGATAGGGTCTAGAGAGTGCCAATGAGATGGCCATAGCAATTTTGCAGAGAGGACTTGAGGGCGCCTTGAGGGGTCTAGAGGGGAACTTAGCGAGGGTTAGAAAGGGCCTAGAGGGGACCATAGAGAGGGCAATATATAGAGGGCCTAGAGAGGGCCATAGGAGGGAAAATAGCCTAAGGGCCATTGAAAGTAGCATAGAGGGGCCATAGAGAGGGCCATAGAGATGGCCTAGAGAGGGCTGGCGACTAGAGAGGCCATAGAGGCCTGAGAGGAAAGCTAGAGGAGGGCCATAGAGAGAGCCATCAAAAGAGGTCAAGAAAGGGCCTAGTTGAGGACCTAAGAGAGGGCATATAAGATGGCCATAGTGAGTGGCCTAGAGAGGGCCATAGGGAGAGGACAGAGTAGGCCTAGAGAGTGCCTAAAAGTGCCTAAGACCTGTGGGCCACAGAGAGGGCCATTGAGATGACCTAGAGAGGGCCTTTGGGGGACAATAGAGAGGGGCCATATTGAGGGCCTAGAGAGGCCAAAAGTGGGTCTGGGGGCCATTAGAGATGTCAATGTAGATGGCAAAAGAGATGGCTAGAAAGGACCTTGAGGGGGCCTTGAGGGCTTCTAAAGGGTCCATAGATGTGGGATTGCGTAAGGGTATCCTGGTTCTTGGCTGGGCATGGGCCTAGAACCCGAGACTCCAAGGGAGAAACGGCAGCAGTTCGGCCACGTCCCCAGAACTCAGGGTCCTAACAAGCAGTCCAATCTACATAGACCTACATTGTTCATTCACGAAGGCCATTACAGCCCCTCCCAAAGTCCACAGGTAGAGGGTGTAACTACAGGCCTCATGCCCTAGAGATTTATATACTAATGAAGGTCAGAGGGTGGAGCCAATTAAGCATTGCACCCAGAACCTCCACCTTTCTCCCTCTCTACTTAACCCAGGTCTGCCCTGAGTTTGGGGGGGTACATCCAGATCCATCCACCAACCGCCATGACAATAAACCCTTTTGGAACCAAGGACTTCCTCATATCATTGGGACCTGCCGGGCCTGCCGCCACCGATGCCTCCAGCCACTGGAACCTGGGACCTTCCTCCTGTACGAGAGACAGGCTGCCTGAAAGCCTCCAGGCAGCCTCCACCTCGCAGGTCCCAGGCCGCTGCCACGTGGGTCCGGGCGCGCTACTGCGCCCCCCCTCCCCGTTTTAGCCACACATAGAGTGGGCCATAGAGAGGGCAATAGAGAGGGTCTAGAGGGGTCTAGAGAGGGCCACAGAGATGGCCATAGAGCTGTCTAGAGAGGACCTTGAGATGGCCTAGAGAGGGCCATAGAAATGGCCATAGGGATGGCCATAGAGAGGACCTAGAGAGGGCCTAGAGAGGCCCATAGAGAGGGCCAAGAAAGGAAAATAGAGATTGCCTAGAGAGATCGTAGAGGGTGCCTAGAGGGCACAGGAAGGCCATAGAGTAGACCTAGCGAGGGCCTAGAGGGACCATAGAGAAGGCCAAAAAAGTGCCTAGAAAGGGCCTAGAGGGGACCATAGTGAGGGCAATAGCCATGGCCTAGAGAGGGCATAGATGGGACCATCAAGAGGGTCATAGAGAGGGACTAGAGAGAGCTAAGAAGGGACCATAGAGATGGCCATAGAGAGGGCCTAGTGAGAGCATAACAGGGACTATAGAGAAGGCCATAGCAATTGCCTACAGAGGGCCTATTGGGGCCTAGAGCCTGCCAAAGAGATGGCAATAGATATGACCTAGAGAGGACCTTGAGGGGGCCTTGAGAGATCCTAGAGGTGGCCAAGAGAGGGCAATAAATAGGGCCTAGAATGGGCCTAGAACGGGCCTAGAAGGGCCTAGAAGGGCCTAGAGGGAACATAGAGAGGGCCATAGAGAAGTCCTAGAGAGGCCCTAGAGGGTACCATAGAGAGGGACATAGAAATGGCTTGAGCGGAGGCCTATAGTTGGCCTAGAGGGGCCTTGAGTGGGCCACAGTGAGGACCATAGAGATGGACTAGAGAGGATCTTGAGAGGGCCTAGAAGGGGCCATATAGAGGCGCATAGTGATGGCCTTGAAAGGGCCTAGAGGGTACCATAGAGAGTGCCATAGACATGGCTATAGAGAGGGCCTAGAGAGGGCTATAAAGGTTCTATACACTACCATAAAGAGGGACTATAGTGGGCCTAGAGAGGCCATAACAAGGGTCTAGAGACGGCCATAGGGAGGACCTAGATAGGGCCTAGAGGGGACCACAGAGAGGGTCACAGAGATCGCCATAGAGAGGGCCTAGAGAGGTCATTAAGTTGACCATAGAGAGGGCGTTAGAGGGCCTAAGAGAGGGCCTAGAGGAAACTATACAGAGGGCAATAAGAGGGCCAAGAAAGGCCCAACAGGGGATCAGAGAGAGGGACATAGAGAGGGCCTAGAGAGGGCCTAGAGAGGGCCAAGATATGGCTATACAGATGGCAATAGAGATGAACTAGAGAGGACCTTGATGGTTCCTAGAGGCGTCATAGAGAGGGCAAAAAAGAGGGCATAGAGAGAGCCTATAGGGTTCCATAGAGAGGGCCATAGAGAAGGCCTAGAGGAGTCCTATAGGGGACCATAGATACTGCCAGAGAAAAGGCCTAGAGGAGTCCTAGAGGGGTCTAGAGAGGGCCATAGATTTGGCTATAGATATGATCTAGAGAGGATCTTGAGGCAGCATAGAGGGGGCCATATAGAGGGCCATAGCGAGGACCTATAGAGGACCTAGAGGGGACCATAGAAAGGGCCATAGAGATTGCCTAGAGAGGGCCTAGATAGGGCCATAGAACGGGCCATAGAGATGACCATAAAGAGGGCCTAGATAATGCCTATAAAGGGCTTAGTCAGGACCATAGAAAGGGCCATAGAGAAGGATTAGAGAGGGCCTAGAGGGGTCCTAGAGAGGGTCTAGAGGGAACCATAGCGTGGGCCATAGTGATGGCCTAGAGAGGGCCTAGAGACGGCCTAGTGGGGACCATAGAGATGGCCATAGAGAGGGCCTAGAGAGGCCTAGAGGGGACCATAGAGAGGGCCATAGCGAGGGCCAAGAGATGTCCTAGATGTGAGCATAAAGAGGGCGTAGATGAGACCATAGGGAGGGCATAGTGAGGGAAAAAGAGAGGGCCTAGAGGGGCCTAGAGACCACCATAGAGATAGCAATAGAGATGGCCTAGAGAGGACCTTGAGGGGGCCTAGAATGGACCATAGGGATGGCTATAGTGAGGACTAGAGAGGACCTAGAGTGGACAATAGAGAGGGATACATACAGGGTTAAATGGGGACTATAGAGGGGCCATAGAAAGGACCTCGAGAGGGCATAGAGGGGACTATATAGAGAGTTATAGAGAGTGCCTAGAAAGGCCTAGAGGGGACCATGGAAAGGACCATAGAGAGGGCCTCAGGAGGGCATAGAGGGGACTATAGAAAGGGATATATAGCGTGCCTAGAGAGGGCCTAGAGGGTACCATAGAGGGGGCCATAGAGAGGTCTCAAGAGGGCATAGATGGAACTATATAGAGGGCCTAGAAAGGGCCTAGTGGGGTCCATATAGAGGCCCAAAATGGGCTACAGAGAGGGCCTTGTGAGCGCCTAGAGGGAACTATAGATAGGGCCTAAAAAGGGCCTAGTGGGGTGCATATAGAGGCCCCCAAGAGGGTCATAGAGGGGCCTAGAGAAGGACTAGAGAGGGCCTGGGGGGACCATAGAGAAGGCTGTAATGATCACCATAGTGAGGGCCTAGAGAGGGCACTAAGTGAACCATAGAAAGGGCCATATTTAGGGCCTAGAGGTGACCATAGGGTGGGCCATAGTGAGAGCCTAGTGAGGGCCTTCTGGGGCCTAGAGACAGCCATAGAGATGGCAATAGAGATCACCTAGAGAGGACCTTGAAGGGGCCAAGATGGCATCATGGAAAGGGCCATAGTGAGGGCCTAGAGAGGGCCTAGAGGGGACCAGAAAGAAGTCCATAGAGTGGATCAGAGAGGGCCATAGAAAGGGCCATAGACATGGCCATAGAGAGGACCAAGAGAGGGCCTATAAAGGGCCTAGACAGAACCATAAAGAGGGCCATAGAGAGGGACTAGATTAGGCCTTGAGTGGCCATAACAAGGACCTAGAGGTAACCATAGAGAAGGCCACAGATATCGCCATAGAGAGGGCATTAAGGGGATTATAAAGAGGGCCATAGAGAGGGACTAAGAGAGGGCCTTGAGGGAACTATAGAGAGGGCCATAGAGAGGGGCTAGAAAAACCATACAAGGGACTATAGAGAGCACCATAGCGAGGGCCTAGAGAGGTACTAGAGGATCCAAGATACGGCCACACAGGTGGCAATAGAGATGACCTAGAGAGGACCTTGAGTGCTCCTAGAGGCATCCTAGTGTGGGACATAAAGAGGGCAAAACTGAGGGCATAGTGAGGGCCTATAGGGAACCATAGAGAGGTCGTAGAGAGGGCCTATAGGGGACAAGAGAGGGCAATAGATATGACCATAGAGATGGCCTATAGAGGACCTTGAGGAGGCCTAGAGTGGGACATGTAGAGGGACATAGCGAGGGCCTATAAAGAGCATAGAGGGGACCATACAGAAGGCCATAAAGAGGTCCTAGAGAGGTCCTAGAATGGGCCTAGAGAGGCCCTATAGGGAACATAGAGAGGGCCATAGAGCTGGACAAGAGAGGGCCTAGAGAGGGCCAGAGGGTACCATAGAGAAAGCCATAGACAGGGCCTAGATAAGGCCTTGAAGGGAACATATGAGGACCAAGGAGAGTTCCTAGAGTGGGCCTAGAGTGGACCATGGATAGGGCCATAGAGATCACCATAGAAATGGCCTAGACAGGGCATTAAGGGACCATAGTGAGGGCCATAGACAGGGCCTAGAGATGGCATAGAGGGTACTATAGAGAGGGCAATAGAGAAGGCATAGATAGGGCATAAATGGGACCATAGTGAGTGCCATAGAGAGGTCCTAGAGAGTGCTAAGTGAGGGCCATAGAGAGGGCCATATTAAGGACCTAGTGAGGAACTAAGGGACATAGAGAGGGCCATAGAGAGTGCCAAGATAGGGCCTAGAAAGGACCATAAAGAGGGCCATGCTATTGCCATAGAGAGGTCTAGAGAAGGATAAGTGGACCATAGATAGGGCGATAGAGAGGGTCTAGAGGGGACATAGAGAGGGCCATAATGAGGGCCTAAGAGTGTCTAAAGGGGCAAACATAGAGAGGCCATAGCAAGGGCTAGAAAGGGCCTAGAGGGGCCTGATATGGGCATAGAGATAGCAATAGAGATGGCCTAGAGAGGACATTGGGGTGCCTAGAGGAGTACCTAGAGGTGAAGTCATAGAGAGGGCCTAGAGAGGACCAAGAGGAGGGACTAGAGACGGCCTAGTGTGGACCATAGAGAAGGCCATAGAGATGGCCATAGTGAGGGCTAGAGAGGCCTTGAAGGGACCTAGAGAGGGCCATAGAGAGAGGTCCAGAAAGTGCTTAGGGTGAGGCTAGAAGGGGCCATTGAGAAGCCTAGAGAGGTCCTAGATGGGAACATAGAGAGGGCCAAAGGAGATCTTAGAGAGGGCCTAGATTTGGAAATAGAGAGGGCAATAGCCAGGGCCTAGACATGGCCATAGAGAGGGCCTAGAATGGGCATAGAAAGGGCCTAGACAAGACCATAGAGAGGGCCGTAGAGAGGACATAGAGAGGGCCTAGAGAGGCCACAGAAAGGGCCATAGAGATGGCCATAGAGAGGACCATAGAGAGTGCCTAGAGAGGGCCTAGAGGGGGTTTAGATTGGGCAATAGAGAGGACCCTTGAGAAGGCCTAGAGAGGGCCATTGAGACACTGCTAGGCAAACACTGAACAACTCCCCAAGCTCAAGTCATTTTCTATTTTTTTTTTTTGAGGCATTCTTGCTAAATGGTCTCAGTCTACCTACTATGGGACTATGTCATTGCACCTGGCCTCCCGTCTAAACCTTATATCCCCTGGTGTCCAGCTACATCTTTCCTTTACATGTCAAATCCTTCCCATCACTTCAGCATACACACTAAAAACTTGCTTTGGAAATATGCTGCGTTATTACATGACTGTTTCCCTCTTTGCCTCTGATTCTCTCGACCCACCCACAAGTTCCACCCACCCACCAGCTCCACCCATCAGCCCCACACATACACCAGCCCCACCCACACACCAGCTTCACGCACCCACCAGCTCCATCTTCCAGCTACCCCAGCAGCACAAGCTACATCTTTTGAAAAATGCTTCTCTGTTACTTTTTACTTTATTACTCCATAAACTTAATTGTCAATGCAAAGCTCTCCAACCTTTCTTCCTCTTTCAGGTATTTAAGCATATACCAGATTATCTTAATTAGTTTCAAATGACAGTAAAAATGTCAAATGTAAAGAGAAAACTGTAGGCTTGGTAGTTAATAGTGATTGTAGAAAGGCAGACTAAATAAATTAAGATTTTCTTTATGTAATACTTCACTGTCTTTAACATGCTTGGCATTTATCAAAATCACTTGACTTGATGGCTGTGTATACTTGGGGTATATCTTGTATCACTAGTGGGCCACAGAATAGACTTGGGTAAACACAGTTGCAAAGTCTTCTCCTTTTGTAGGTCTTGGGTAAGGTCACTCAGTAGGCTGAGGCAGTAGGATAGCAAATACAGTTGTATTTAGGATTAGTGCAGTTCTAGCTTGGGCAATTTATTGAGACACTATTGTAAAAACACAAAAGTTAAAAAGGGATAGGGAGCCAAAAATGATGGCTTATGTCTGCATCCCAGCATTTGGGAGTCTGAGGCAGGAGGATTGCCATTGGTTTGAGGCCAGCCTGGGTTCCAGGATGGCCTGAAGTACAGATCCATTGAGACCCAATGTAAACAATACAATTGTTTTTTTAGACTTTGAGGGGGCTGAGGATATCTTGATGGTAGAGTGCTTGCCTTTCTTGATCGAGACCATGTGTTTAATGCACAGCTCTGACCAAAGAAAGTAAAAGGGAAACGTGGCATTATTTGGAACTAGACTGGGTTTTAATGCCTTTAACTGCTTCCAGCCACATGATTCTAATTGGATTACTTCCCTTTCTGGGGCTGTGTTCTCAGCTAAGAAAAGATAATTTTACCTCTCCACCCATGTGACAAGGATTAAAGGTGAACGGGTACCTAATTCCCTCACTTTTACCTGTGTAACCATATTTCAGTATGAAGCTAAAGGGGCTAGTAAATAGCAATAGTCTCCATGGAGGTACTTTATTCAAGAAGTTATGTTTCTATTTCAGTCCTGCATCCCGGTAGTGTAGTGACTGACAGTCATCTTCTCTGGGAGAACATAGAACCTCTTGGAATTGGTGTGAATTAAGCTCCGTTTGTTTGGCAAGGTAATAGAGAAGGCATTGTACCTTATCATTAACAACAGAGGTAAAGCTTTTCTGTCTGAAATAAAGATAATGGTCTTTATTCTAATGGCTATATTTTCAGGATTTTTGTAAGAATAGAGCCACAGCAACCAGTTCCCACCCTGCCTCATTTTTCTTCCATGTAACATTTCTCATAATGATAAAATGGCCAGCTAAAATAATCATTTCATGAATGAGCAAATATCAATTTCACCATTCTAAACAAAAGTACATAACAAGATGGCTTAGTGCCTACTGCTCCTGCAGAGGACCAGATTTCTACTCACTTGTGTGAGGCTACTCACAGCCTCCTTTAACTGTACCTCCAGGAGAATCAGATGCCTCTGGCCTCTGAGGGGCCTTTCAGTCATGTGAACATAACCCCACACACAAACACATCATTTGAAATATATCTTAAAAATATAAAAAGGGTGCTAGGTACGCACATTTTAATCCCAGCACTAAGGAGGCAAAAGCAGACGAGATCCTCATAGGGAGTTCTAGGACAGCCACAGCTATATAGTGAGATCCTGGCTCAGACCTGTGTGTGTGTGCTGGTGTGTGTGGGTGTGGGTGTGTGGTGTGTGAGTGTGTGTGTGTGTGTGTGTGTGTTGTGTGTGTGTCTAGCAATCTAGACACACATGATTTACCACAGTATTTTGATTTGTTTGTTGGTTTTCTGTGTGCTCCTGAACTTTCTCTTGTTCTTTTACTTCTATTTATGTTGCTCTGTTTATTTATGTTGGAAACCCTATGAACTTATCTGGAGACCCACAACTGCACAAACATACACACACAAATGTGTCACAACACATACACAAAGGTGTCATTCTCTCCTTCTCTCTCTTTCTGAGGAATGTTAGTGAGTTTAGACTGGCTGTCCAGCATGTTCCAGGAATCCTCCTGGCTTTGCATTCTGCTGGTGTTACAGGCACACGACTATTATGCGGGTGCCTAAGAGTCAAACTAAGGTCTCCAGGTTGTCTTGTTTGCATGGCAAACAACCAACTGAACATTACTGGCATTATCAGGGCACGAAAACTTTGTCATTCCATTCTTGCAATTTCCAGCTGGATCTGTGAATTTATTTGGTACAAAGGGTTAACAGTGGCAAAGCTGAAGATGTAAACTGCTTTCTGTGGTGGACTGAACAGATCATGATTCTGGGAAAACTACTAATTTTGGAGAGGCTGAAGGAGGTCTGTTTGTACAGATTTTCTATTACTTAACTGTTCACCTCTAGTGACAAGGATGGTTTTCTGGGATGGAGAGACGGCTTGGAGGTAAAGAGCTCTTACTACTCTTTCAGAAGACCTGAATTTGGTTCTCTGTGCCTACATGGCAGCTCACAACTGCTTGTAGTTCTAATTTGAGGTGCTTCAGCGCCATCTTCTGGCCTCCACTGGCACCTACATGCATTCATGGAGTGTTAATAAACTCATACATAGAAATAAAAAGTAAATACTGGTTTTAAAGGATGTATAAAAATGTTTTTTTCATTTTTGAGTATTATTTTTAAAGATTTATTTATTTATTGTATGTATGTGAGTACTCAGTACACTGTCACTTTCCTCAGACACACCAGAAAAGGGTATCTGATCTCATTGTAATGATATTTTTGGGCTACCATGTGTTGCTGGGAGTTGAACTCTTGACCTCTGGAAGAGCAGTCAGTGCTCTTAACTGCTGAGCCATCTCTCCAGCCCCTAAAATGTTTTTTTTTAAAGACTGTTTCTTTTCCCCTGACAGAAGTCAAGGAGAAGAGTGTGTGTATGTTCCCAAGGCCTCACACACGGTGGTTAACTGTTTACATTCCTATTGCTGGGAGCCTGTCCCAGTGGGAGGAGAAGGTGATCTTCATTTGTCTCCTCCAGTCGGTTGGTTATTCTTGTGGCAGCCCCCCCGGGGAATGGGAAGAAGGTAGGCAGAGGGTAAGACTTAGGGTCAGGCTACTGTAGCTGGCCCACCTCTGGTATCTCCAGAAAGTTTCTGGCCTCAGTCAGGGACAGCAGAGGATTAGGCAAATGACCTTTGTACCCTCTCTGCAGGTGGTGCTGCCAGGCTCTAACTTAGATCTGTTAGTTTGAGGTGCAGAAAGAAAAGGACACTTAAAGAAATTATCACAGTTTATTACTAAGTGAAAAAAGTTTCCTATGAAAGCTATCTAAGAGAAAAAGTTGAAAGGTCCTAAATGGAGAGATTCTAAGCAGGGAAGACAGAAGAGGGAGAGAAGAGAGAGGAGCAGAGAGAAGAGTAGAGAAGAGAGGAGGAAAAAGCGGGCTGCTAAGGAAAGTCCCTTTGTCTTATACCTCATTCAGAGTACATGATCACATGTTACAAAGTTCATCACAAGTTCACACCAAAATTCAAATCATAAATTGAAATAGAAGTTTACAACAGAAAATGTTTACATGATATCCATTAGGAGTAATTATCTGACTAAACATCCATCACCTTTCTAGCTCCACAGGTTCATCGAAGGTTAAAAACTATAACTTAAGAAATTAGTGAAGTTTTGTATAGATAAACCCAAGCAATATTTTCTCTTCTGTCCTAGCACCTATAATAAATCGTGAGTTCCCTTTTAGTGACCCTTGGTTAATTGTTTTACAACCACATTGGAATGTGCTCTAAGCAGAGAGAAGTCTGGTTACTATCTAAGAGCTGTTAACCAATGACACTTGGGAGACTGGCAGAGTTCTCAGAGCAGTATTGATTGTCAGAAAGGGACTTAATACCAATCCCACTATAAAAGAGCTAAATAATCATTGATATAATTTTAGGAATTCTTATAGGGTCATCATTAAGACTTAAGAAGTCGTCTATTTGTCTATATAGCATCACTACGAGACAGTACATCTTCTTGGGTCTGCAGATATCTGCTCCAAAGGGGTGTGCTATTGCTAGTGATTGTTACATATGTTTAATAATAATAATAATAGGAAAAGCATATCAATAGCAGGGATTTTTCCTATAATATCTCCACACAGCCTTGCTGAATGCTGGCGCACCTGTCACAGATTATAATCTGAGGCAAGCATTTCAGGATGATCACCTACTAATTATTAGCTTTTCCCCAACACCTATCCTGAATATTCTTTTTATATTTGCTGTCCTCATGTGCCTTTGCTTCAAATAACCCTTACACCAAATGGTATATTCTGAGTGGTTGTATTCTGATACCTTTAAATATTATTTTAAAATCTACAATTTTGTTTGGTATTTTTTTTGTTTTTTTTGTATTATTTGTTAGTTTTGTTGTTGAGAACAAGGTTTCCCACTGTAGTACTGCTTAGCTTGGAACTTCCTATATAGCCTAGGCTCCTCCTCCTGACTGATCTCTTGAGTTAAAAAAACTATAGGCATGCCACCACATCCAGTTTAATCTAGTATGTTTTGATTTGTCACAGGATTATGTAGCCAGAGTGCCAGAACATATTACATACTAGGAGGACCTCGAATTTCCTAGAGCTAAATACAGAGGCAACCACACACTTCTGTGGGCTTAAGATCAAGCCAAAGATGTGTCACATTGATAGGCAAGGACTCTACCAACCGAGCCAAATTCCCAGACCTTCATCTAAAAGGATTGTTTTTTACATTGATTGATTGATTGATTGATTGATTGATTGTGTGTGTGTGTGTGTGTTGTGTGTGTGTGGTGTGTGGAGAGAGAGAGAGAGAGAGAGAGAGAGAGAGAGAGAGAGAAGTGGACAGGTTTCTCCTTCCAGTCTTGTGTGTTCCAGGAATCAATTTCAAGTTGTCATGATTAGTGGTAAACACCTTTACCTGCTGAGCCATCTTGTCGGCCCCTAATTCAGTTTTCACAGAAGACAACTTATTTTTTCTGCTATCAAAATATGGAATTTATGTATTTAGAAAAATTTTTGTATGAATAGAGTTGCAAAGAAGTCCCAAGTTTTATTTCCTTTTCCAAGCATGGATACTAACCTATTGTCAACATGGTACCAAGATCAGTTATTTTATTCTTAAAATGTTCCTTGTTCTAGCCCTTCCTTTCTTTCACATTATAATCTCCTAGTTTTGAAAATCTGGACATTTTTCTGGGTGTACTAGTATACGTGTATGCATGTAGCCCCAACTACTCTGGATAATGAGTTCAAAAGATCCCTTAAGCCCCAGAGTTTAGGTGTCACCAGGGTAACAGGGTGAGACCTCCTATCTTAAAAAATACAACTAAAATGAAGGTTGTGCATATATTGGTGCATTCTTTGTCTTTTCTTTAAGTACTCAAGACGGAACCCAGGATACTAGAGAAGTACTCCAGTGTGAGCCACACACCCAGCCTGTCAATGCATTTACTATTACTACCTTGACAGTTTTAAAAGTTTATTTTGTATGCATGTGTGTATTGGCTAGTTTCATATCAGCTTGGCAGTAGCACCTGAGAGGAGGGAACCCCAATTGAGCAAATATTTACATAAAATTGGGCTGTAGGTATTTAGCATTTTCTAAATTAGTGACTGATGAGGGAGGGCCCAGCCCATTGTGGGAGGTGCCATCACTGGCTGGCAGTCCTGGGTCCTATAAGAAAGCAGGCTGAGCAATCCATGGGAAGGAAGGTAGTAAGCAGCACCCCTCCATGGTCTCTGCATCAGCTCCTGCCTCCAAGTTCCTGCCCTGCTTGAGTTCCTGTCCTGACTTTTTGTATGATGGAAGTGTAAGTCAAAAAAGCCTTTTCTTTCCCAAGTTGCTTTTCAACATGGATATTTTAGCAATAGTCACCCTGATGAGGACAATGCATGTGTGTTGGTGGGGGTGGGATTGGGGTGGGGGTGGGGGTGGGGCATGTGCCAGTGTGTGGAGGTCAGAGGGTAACTTTTGGGAGTCGTCTTCTCCTTCCACCATGTGTAGGTCTGGGATCACACTCAAGCTGACATTCTCCTCTGAGCCGTCACACCAGCCCCCAGCACTTGTTTCTGTTTTCCATCTCTGACCCCTCAGACTCAAGCTTACTTCAAATCACTTCTCCTTTGGATCTCAGGGGACCCTGGTAGTTAATGGTTTTTGTTTTGTTTTTTGTTTGTTTGTTTGGTTGGTTGGTTGGGTTTTTTGAGGCAATGGTATTGCGAGTCTGGCTCATTACTGACAAACTGCTCACTTCCTGAATACCCTGTCTCTAAGGAAACCTAAGTAAGGCACAAAGCAATCGAAGTGATGGAAAAGAGAACCGTGTGATAGACTACCTAGGCAACAGGTCACCATCTTGAAACACACCTCACACCAGGTATATTACATGGAGTCTCGGCCTCTTTTGCCTCATAAACTTTTTTTTAATACTATTGAGCTCCTCTGTCCCTGTCTCCTTTCAGAAAGGGTCTCCTGTAGACCAGACTGGCCTGGAATGTACTATGTGGCTAGTGCTTGCTTTGAATCCCTGAGTCTTCTGACTTCACATTCCAAGGGCCAAGGGTACAGGCTATGGTGACTGGCTTCAGCCTCTCAACTTATCCATCCATCAAAGTTGTCCTATTTTGGTGGCTGGAGAGACAGTTCAGTGATTATAAATGTTTGCTGTTTTTCCAGTGGACCCTAGATTAGTTCCTACCACCCCATTGGATAGCTTATAACCATCCTTAACTCCATTCAATTAATTTCATGGAAGCCCTAGGGGTTCCAGTCTTCTCTTCCAGCCTCTGCAGGCACAGATGCTCTCTCTCTCTTCCCAACTCAGGTTTTTAAAGAGTTGTTGCTTTGGGTTTTGTTGTTGACATTGGCACCACTTAGCCACACCCTCAACTCTACTTAGTAAATATTTAGTTAATGATGGTGAGAAGAAGGCACCCCAAAGAGCAGAGAGAACAAAACAACCCCAGAAAAGGAGGATGGAAAGAGATGCAGAAGCATGGGAAGAAGGTGTGGCTGTCTCTCTGAGTTACAATGTTGAAGGATTTGAGAAAGCAGAGTCATTCAGTCTGAAACTCAAAAGGTTCAAAGAGTAAAATACAGACCTGCTATGTAATGGAAAGAGGCTGCTGAAGCATTAAAGGGCAAATGAGGTGGGGAAAGGAAACCTGGAGACTCCGGTGCAAGTTTTACTCATTTGTAAACCTTGTGCTATGCAGATGAAACCTCTTTAAGCCATTTAATGATCGTTGTGGGAAGAGTACTGAGGAATCAAGAGCCTCTGGTGGCATTTGGTTCGAACTCACTCATTCCCTTTGGTATCTTTTGGTCACACTTCAACCCTGTCCACTTTTCAGAGAGTAGATCTTAGTATTTATTTCCCAAATTGATGTGCCTCAGTCTCCCCAGACCATCAGGACCTACAGTCCAGAACCAGCCAGAGTGAGTTAGATCATCCTCTAGGTTGGATTGCAACACAGATGAAATAGGCTCAGCCCTTTCTGTGACAACAGAAAACGAACTCTTTGGGAAGCATCATAAAAACCTGAATTGAGTTGAAAAGATGTAAGTTTGAATCCTAATTTCCAATGCCAGGGCCTTCAAGCCTGGGTTTACTCACCTGTAAGGATGAATTGTAACAGGTTTAGGAAACTCAGAGCTGCTACCATCTGTTTGTTATTGAGTGACTAATTAGAGTTATCAAGTATAGGGGCTACATACACCCTGTGGCACATACCTGGGGCAATGGCCCTCAGGAAACTGAGGTAGGACTATATCAAGCTGACCTTGGCTATGTGGAGCTCTGTATTGAACAACCTGATTTATAAAACAAAACCTTTACACACTCAAGGCCGGGTCAGGGGACTGGCCTGGGCAGACTGAGGATACAGAACTGTGGTAGAATGCTTGACTGCCATTCTTGACCTTGAGGCCCTTGTTCCACACTTAGCAGATGATGGATGAATGTTTGGGATGGATGGATATGGATGATGATGGATGGATGATGGATGGATGGATATGGATGATGGATGGATGGAATATATGACATCATGGAATACTTTCTTCACTGCTTGGCTGATGGTTCCACATAAATGTAAGGTTATAGTCCATCACTGTATTATCTATTCATTTGTTTAGTTTATCATGTGATGCCATTGACCAAATCCTGGACCTATGCATTCTAGGCAACCATTTTCTCATTGAGCTACAGCACTAGCCCTTAATTTTTCTTTTAAAAATATATCTTACCCTGCTGTATAGTTGCTGTGGTTATCTGATGTTTCAGTACTATATTCATTGTGGAGACACCGTAGGCAAAAATAGTTAATGAGTATTTGTACATGTCTAGAAGACTGCTGTTGTGAGGAAAGGGAGGGGACAGAGGGCTTGTAGAGCACCTGTCCTTCTTCCTTCCTTCTTCCTTCCTTCCTTCCTTCCTTCCTTCCTTCCTTCCTTCCTTCTTTCCTTCCTTACTTTATCTATATTCCTGGCTGCTCAATGCTCAATATGCAATCCAGACTGGCCTCGAACTCACAGTAATTTTCCTGCCCAGTGTCCTAAACACTGGGATTATAGTATGATGCCTAGTTCCAATTATTTCTTTTTTGTTTGTGTTTGTTGTTTTGTTTTGTTGTTGTTTTAGGAGGCAGTTCTCCCCACATAGCCCTGGTTGTCCTGGAACTTTCCTCGATAGAAATGGCTATCAGGAACTCACAGAAACCCTGCCTGCCTCTGCCACCACACCTGGCTATTTTTAAATTAATACAAAACAAAACCTAAGTTAGGAATTTAATAGTTCTATACATGCATATAATGACTTTGATCACTTTCTCTCTGTATTCTCATGTCTCCTTATCACCACTACGAACCCTCCTCTTCCCTCCTGTTCCTTCTCCAAGTTCATGCCTTTGGTTTGGTTTTGTGACCCACTTAGTTTAACCAGAGACATCAGTGAATACATTGGATAGAAAATATCCACTGGAGCCTGGAAGACCAAGTTATGGTTTAATCTACATACAGACTAGGCTAAACTGGAACCTGTAGAGATCCATCTACCCTTCCAGGCATGACACCCAGAGTATAGCTCCAGATTTATCAGAGCCCCCTACTCTCAAGGATACTGGCTTTAGTTAACACAGTTCTAGTAGATGATACATAAAGACTCGAGTCAGGCATCTGTGTGTTACACTCCTGAAATCCCAGCATACTGAAAAGCAGAGGCTATAGGATTATGAATCCACCTCCAGCCTGCATTGCAAAGTGAGATCAGATCCTTAAAACAACCAAAATCTGGGAGTGTGGCTCAGTGGTAAGCTCAGACCTAGCACACAGGAGGCCCAGGTTCCATCCACTGCACTGTGAAAAAGAAAAAAGACTCTAGCTTCAGACTTGCAGCTCTGGCTATTTCCTACCTCCACCAGGATACCTATATGCTCATTCCATCCAGGATTTGTTTCTTTTTAAAGCACACAGCAAATGGAGTAAAGAAAAATGACTTGGAGATCACATAAGCCAAGTGTGGAGGGGGCTGCTCTGGAGGGAGATTTCATCCAGGGCTGAGAAGCCAGTGACTCACAGTTGCCTGCCAGTAGGGAACAGTCTGTGCAAACAGCCACCTCCAGGCCTCTGGCTTTTTGTATCATACTGGGTTTACCTCAGCCATTCTGAGAACCATGCTAGTGAGATGTTGGCTGGCGAGATGTTGCCACATCTATAGCAAATGTGTTTTACTGATAAAGCTGCAGTCAGACTCATCTCCTGTGACTGTTTTTAGGGCACTGTGAGCAGTGTATTTGGCTGTTTATGCTTCTCAACAACCCATATAGGTTTAATTGATATCCACTGATGGTCAAGTGTAGAGAGAGTCTCTTAAACATCACCTGTGAAGAAAAGGCCTATGGCCAGTAAGCTAAGGCAGGAAGAGAAGGTGGGACATCTGACAGAGAGCCAGAGGGTTCTAGAAAAGAGTCAAGCACAGACTATTCACCCTGAATACTGAAGGAGATGGTTACAAGAGACTGAGGAGAGGTAGCCAATCATGTACAGGACTTAAAATAGAATAAACTGGTAATTAAGTTATGAGTTAGTCAGGGAACAAGCCAAAGCTTTTGGCCTATGCATTTAGTCATGAAATATTAAGTCTCAGAGTCTTAATTATTTCTGGAACAAAGAGGCCAGGTGGAAAAGCCCAAGGCTGCAGTCAAGTGTATCTGTGATGCTGTGTAGGTTTTGTTTATCTACCTTTCTAAAGGCAATGTTATTCACCATGTATAAATTTCCCAACTTTGGTGAATGACCAGTGCTAATGTCATACTCTTCTCTGACTCTAATAGAATAATTCTAATTACTATTGCTGCTCTAACATAACTCAGATGCTTTAAAACTATGACAAAGGACAGGAGCGATAGCTTAGCAGTTAAAAACCTAAACATATAGCCGGATGGTGGTGGCATACCCCTTTAAACAGAGAACTTGGGAGGCAGAGGCAGGCACATCTCTATGAGTTAAAGGCCAGCCTGGTCTACAGAGCAAGTCCCAGTACAGCCAGGTCTACACAGAGAAATCCTGTCTTAAAAAACAAACAAGCAAACAGAATCCCCCAAAACAAAAAACAAAAACAAAAAACAAAAAAGAGCCTAAACATAAGTCAAGTATACCAACATGCCTATAATTTAACCACTTGGGAGATAGAGGCAGGAGGATCTCTGCAAATCTGGGTCTAGCATGTACTATGTATAATAAACTCTTGTCTCAAAAACTATAGCAAAAACACAGGCATGCAAGTGCCTGCATACAACATAGGGCCTGACTTCAGTTACCAGAGCTCATGTTTGATTTTTTTGAAGCCAGATGTGAGTGTGCACACTTGCAATCCCAGGACTCAGGAGGCAGACACAGGAGGATCCAAGGGCAGAGCCTACCTGGTGAGCTTCAGGCCAGTGAGAAGGCCTGTCTCCAGTTCCTTGTGGGTGGATTTTTTTTTAATTTGTTCGCTTGCTCGCTTGTTTGCTTTCTAAAGAAAGAAAGAAAGGGCATGGAGTTGGGTTGTTGGTGAGAATCTGGAAAGGAGAATCAGGGAGAAGAATGTAATGACCAGAATGAAATCAACTGCAGGGGAGGAAAATAGATACAGCTATAGTAATGGCCATAGAGTCCCAAGGGAGGATCAAAAGACATCCATGTGAGGGACTAGTTAGGCCTAGATGGACCATAGAGACATCCATATTGAGGGCCTAGAGGGCCTAGATGGACCATGGAAACAGCCATAGTGAGTGCATGAGAAGGCCTAGAAGGACCATAGAGACGGCCATAGTGAGGGCCTAGAGAGGACCATAGAGATGGCCATAGTGAGGCCTAGAGAGTTCCTGGATGGGACCATAGCGGAAGCCTAAAAGTGGCCAAGAGTGGGCCTAGAGACACCATAGAGATGGGATAGGAAGGGTCTAGAGAAGGCCTAGAGAGGAACATAGAGACGCCATAGTGAAAGCTTAGAGAGGACCATAGAGACGGCCATAGTGACAGCCTAGAGAGTTCTTCGATGGGACCATAGTGGCATCCTAGAAATGTCCAAGAGTGGGCCTAGAGAGGACCAAGAGATGGGATAGTAAGGGCCTAGAGAAGGCCTAGAAAGGACCATAGAGACTGCCATACTGAGGGCCTAGAGGAGGCCTACAGAGGACCATAGAGGCAGTCATAATGAAGGCCTAGTAAGGTTCTAGATGGGACCGTAGAGATGGCCACATTGATGGCCTAGAAAGGGACTAGAGAGGACTATAGAGACAGCCATAATGAAGGCTAAGAGAGGGCCTATCTTGGATCATGGAGATGGCCATAGTGAGGGACTAGAGAGGGCCTAAGAGGACCATAGATATGGTGATACTGAGGGCCTAGAGCATTCCTAGAGGGGACTATAGAGACAGCCATAGTGAGGGACAAGATAGGGCCTAGAGAGGACCAAGAGACTGACATATTGAGGCTTAGAGGAGGCCTACAGAGGACCATAGAGACAGCCATAGTCTGGGCCTAGAGAGGGCCTAGAGAGGACCATAGAGACAGCCATAGTGAGGGCCTGGAGGGTGCCTAGAGAGCACCACAGAGATGGTCATATTGAAGACCTAGAGATGGCCATAATGAAAGTCTAAAGACGGCCTAGATGGGACGATATAGAAGTCCATAGTGAGGGCCTTGAGTAGGCCTAGAGTAGACCATAGAAACGGCCATAGTGAGAGCCTAGAGAGTGCCTAGAGAGGGCCTAGAGATGACCATAGACACAGTGATAGGATGGGACTATAGTAGGCCTAGAGAGGACCATAGGATGGCCATAGAGAGGGCCTAGAGAGGACCATAGAGATGACCATATTGAGAGCCTAGAGAGGCCTAGAGAGTGACCATATAGACTGCCATGTGAGGGCCTAGAAGGGTGCCTAGTGAGGATCATAGAGACAGCCATAGTGAGGGCCTATAGGGGTCCTAGATTGGACCATAGTAGTTGGCATAGTGAGGGCCTAGAGAGGGCCTAGACAGGACCATAGAGATGGACAGAGTGGGCCTAGAGAGGCCTAGAATATCCATAGAGAGGAATGATGCCTAAGGTAGTCTAGATAGGACCATTGATACGGCTAGTGAGGTTTAGAGATGCCTGAGAGGGCCTAGAGAGCATAAGGGCTACTAGTGAGGGACTAGAGAGGCCTAGAGAGGACATAGAGAGGCCATATGGGCTAGAGGGGCCTAGAGAGTGACCAAAAATAGACAACATGAGGCCTAAGAGACTGGAAAGACCTACTGGTGGCCATATGAGGGACTAGAGAAGCCTAGAGAGGCTCAAAGAGATGGCCATACTGAGGGCCTAGATGTTGCCTAGACAGGACCATGGAGACGGCCATATGAGGGCCATCGAGAGGGCATAATGGGACCATAGTGACTCCCATACTTAGGGCCTAGGGAGGGCCTAGGGAGGCCCTAGAGACGGACATAGTAAGGGACTAGAGGGTGCCTATAGAGGACCATAGAGAGAGCCATAGTGAGGGACTGAAGACGGCCGATATCAGATCATAGAGACGACCATAGTGAGGGCCCAGAGAAGGCCAGATAGTACCATAGAGACTATCATAGTGAGGGCCTAGAGGTTGGCTAGAGAGGAACAGTGATGTCCATATTAAGGGACTTAGAGGGCCTAAAGAAGATCACAGAGACTGGCCATAGAGAGGGCCTAGAGAGGACCCTAGACATGGCCATAGTGAGGGCCTAGAGAGGCCCAAGAGTGCTCATAGAGATGTCCGATAGTGAGGGCCTAGACAGGGCCTGTATTGGACAATATAGATGGCCTTAGTTAGGGCCTAGAGAGGCCTAGAGAGGATAAAAAGAGACTGCCATAGTGAGGGCCTATAGAAAACCATAGAGATGGCCATAGTGAGCGCTAGAGGCCTAGAGGGACCATAGATATGGATATTATGAGGGCGTAGAGAAGGTCCAAGATTGGACCATATTGATGGCCTTAGTGAGGACTAGGGAGGGCCTAGAGGTGCCCATAGAGATGGACATAGTGAGGGCCTAGAAGGTGCCTAGGGAGGATCATAGAGACTGCCATAGAGAGGGCCTAGAGAGGACCATAGAGAAAACCATGGTGAGGTCCTAGAGAGGCCTAGATTGGACCATATTGATAGCCATAGTGAGGGCCTAGAGTGTACCATAGAGACTGCCATATTTAGGGCCTAAAGGTGGCCTAGAGAGGACGATAGAGACTGCCATAATGAGTGATAGAGAGGTCCTAGAGGACCATAGAGAAGGCCATAGTGAGGGCCTAGAGAGAACCATAGACACAGCCTAGAGGTGGCCTAGTGGGTCCTAGAGAGCACCATAGAGACGGCCACAGTGTTGACCTAGAGAAAGCCTAGAGAGGACCATAGAGACAGCCACAGTTATGACCTATAGGGGACCTAGAGAGAACCATAGAAACAGCCATAATGAGGTCCTACAGAGTGCCTAGAGGGACCATTATGATTGCCAAAGTGAGGTCCTAGAGTGGGCCTAGAGAAGACCATAGAGACAGCCATAGTGGGAGCCTAGAGAGTGCCTAGAGAGGACCAAAGAGATGGCCAGAGTGAGGGCCTTTAGAGAGCATAAATGGGACCATACAAACGGCCAGAGTGAGGGCCTACAGAGGGCCTAGATGGATCATAGAGATGGTCATAGTGAAGGCCTAGAGAGGGACTAGAGAGGACCTGAAGGACTGATATAGTGAGGGCCCAGAGGGGGCCTAGACAGGACCATCGAGATGGCCAATGTGCGGGCCTAGAAGGAACCTAGATAAAACCATAGGTATGGCCATAGTGAGGGCCTAGATAGGGCCTAGAGAGGACCATAGATAGGGCCATAATGAGGGCCAAGAGAGGGCCTACAGAAGACTATAGAGACGGCCATAGTGAGTGTCTAGAGAGGGCCAGAAGAGACCATATAGATGGCCATAGTGAGGACCCAGTATGGCCTAGAGAGGATCATAGAGACAGCCATAGTGAGGGTCTACAGGATGCCTAGAGTAGACCATTTAGACGGCCATAGTGAGGACCTAGAGAGGGCCTAGATGGGTCTATAGAGACAGTCATATTGAGGGCTTAGAAAGGGGCTAGATGGGACCATATAGATGGCTATAGGGAGGGCCTTGAGAGGACGATAGAGACTGCCGTAGTGAGTACCTATAGAGGGCCTAGATAGGACCATAGATATGGCCATAGTGAGGGCCTAGAGACGGCCTAGTGAGGACCATAGAGACGGACTAGAGATGGCCTATAGTGGGCCTAGAGTCCACCATAGAGATGGCCATAGTGTAGGACTATAGAAGGCCTTGATGGAATCATTGAGATGGCGAAAGTGGAGACCTAGAGGGGGCCTATATAGGACCATATAGACGGCCATAGTGAGAACCTAGAGAGGACATAGAGAGGACTGAGAGACACCCATAGTGAGGCTCTAGAGAGAGCCTAGATGGGACCATTGAGAAGGACAAAGTGAGGGCCTAGAGAGGACCTGGATGGGACCACAGGTACGTCCATAGTGAGTACCTAGAGAGGGCCTAGAGAGGCTCATAGAAACAGCCATAGTGACAACCTAGAGGGTGCCTAGAGAGGACCATAGAGACGCCCATATTGAGGGACTAGATAGGGCCTAGAGAGGACCACAGAGATGGCCATGGTGTGCATAGTGAGGGCCTAAAGAGGGCTTAGATGAGACCATAGAAATGCCCATACTGAGGACCTAGAGAAGGCCTAGAGAGGACCATATATATGCCCATAATGAGGGCCTAGAGAGGGCCTAGAGGGGACCATAGAGACAGCATAGAGGTTTTCTAGAGGGGCCTAGAGTGCACTATAGAGATGGCCATAATGTATGCCTGGAGGCATAGAGAGCATCATAAATCCAGCCATTTTTAGAGCCTAGATCGGGCCTAGAGAGGACCATAGAGACAGCCATACTAAGGGCCTAGAGAGGGCCTAGAGAGGACCAAAGATATGGCCATAGTGAGGGCCTAGAAGGTGCCCAGAGAAGACCATAGAGACGCCATAGTAAGGCCCTAGAGAGGGCCTATATGGGACCATAGTGAATGACAAAATGAGGTCCTAGATGGGGCCTAGATGGACCCATAGATACGGCCATAGTGAGGACTAGAGAGGGCCTAGAGTGGATGATAGAGACTGCCATTTTGAGCGACTAGAGAGGTCCTAGAGGACTATAGAGACGGACATAGTGAGGACTTAGAGAGGGCCTAGAGAGCACCAAAGAGACGGCCATAGTGAGGGCCTTTAGAGGGTCTAAATGGGACCATACATATGGCCAGAGTGAGGGCCTAGATACGGTCTAGATGGACCATAGAGACGGCCATTTTGAGGGCCTAGATAAGGCCTAGAAGGACCATAGAGATGGGCCCATATGAGTGACCTAAGATAGGGCCTAGAGGACCATAAGCCCATAGTGAGGGCCTAGAGATGGCCTAGAGAAGACCCATAGACACAGTCTGGAGGTGGCCTAGAGGGGCCTAGAGAGCACCATAGAGACAGCCTTGGGAGGGCCATAGAGACAGCCACAGTGAGGGCCTACAGGGTGCCTAGAGAGGACCATTAGATGGCCATAATGAAGGCCTAGAGAGGACCTAGATGGGACGATATAGACGGCCATACTTAGGGCCTAGTAGGGCCTAGAGAGGACCATAGAATGACCATAGTGTGGACCTTGAGGGGGCCTAGAGAAGACTATAGAAATGACCATAATGAGGGACTAGAGAGGGCCTAGAGAGGATGATAGAGATGGCCATATTGTGTGCCTAGAGAGTGCCTATCGATGACCATAGACACGGCCATAGTGAGGACATTTGAGGGCCTAGATGGGACCACATAGACTCCCATAGTGAGGACCAAGAGAGGGCATAGAGAGGATCATAGGGACGACAATAGTGAGGGGGTAGAGGGTGCCCAGGGAAGACCATATAGACAGCCATGGTGAGGGCATATCGGGTTCCTAGAAAGGACTATAGAGAGGGCCATAATGAGGGTCTAGAGAGGGCCTAGAAAGGGCCAAAAATGTCCATATAGACAGCCTAGAGTTTACCTAGAGGGGGCCTAGAGAGCAACATAGAGACGGCCATAGTGTATGCCTAGAGAGGACCTAGAGAGCATCATAAAGACAGCCATTTTGAGGTCCTAGAGTGGGCCTAGAGAGGATCATAGAGATGGCCATACTAAGGGCCTATAGAGGGCCTAGAAAGGACCATATAGATTGCCATATTGAGGGCCTAGAAAGAGCTTAGAGAAGATCATAGGGATGACCATACTCAGAGCCTAGGGAAGGCCTAGATGGAACCATAGTGATGGACATAGTGAGGGTCTAGAGAAGGCCTAGTTGAGACCTTATAGATGTCCATAGTGAGGGCCTAGTAGGGACTAGAAAGGACCATATAGACGGTCATAGTGAGGGGCAAGAGTGAGCCTAGTATGGCCTAGAAAGACCATAGAGACGACCATAGTGAGGGTTTAGAGGTGGCCATAGAGAGGACCATTGATATGACCATAGTGAGGGCCTAAAGAAAGCCTAGATGGGTTCATAGAGACAGACAAAAGTGAGGGCCTAAAAAGGGTTCTAGATGGGACCATATAGATGGTCATAGGGAGGGCCTAGGGAGGGCCTAGAGAGGACCTTGAGAGGATGATAAGACTGCCATAGTGATTGCCTATAGAGGGCCTAGATAGGACAATAGATATGGTCATAGTGATGGCCTAGATAGGACCATAGATATGGTCATAGTGATGGCCTAGTGAGGACCATAGAGACGGACTAGAGGTGGCCTAGATTGGGCCTAGAGTACACCATAGAGACAGCCATAGTGTAGGAGTAGAGAAGGCAATGATGGAACCATAGGGTCATAATGAGAGCGAGAGCAGGCCTAGAGAGGACCATAGATATGGCCACACTGAGCGCCCAGAGGTTGCCTAGAGAAGACCATAGAGACGGCCTTAGTGAGGGCCTAGAAAGGGCCTAGATGGGACCATAGAGACATACATAGTGAGGGCCTACAGAGGGCTTAGATGAAATCATAGAAACGGCCTTACTGAGGGCCTAGAGAGGGCTTAGAGAGGTTCAATATATATGGCAGTAAGTTGGGCCTAGAGACCAAGAAGGGAGCATAGAGACAGAAATAGTGAGGGCCTAAAGGGGGCAGAGAGAGGACCATAGACACGGCAATAGTGAGTGCCTTGAGAGGCACTACAGGGGACCATAGAGACGACCATAATGAGGGCCTAGTGGGTGCCTAGAGTGGACCATATAGACGGCCATAGTGGTAGCATAGTTGGGCCTAGAGAGGACCATAGAGATGGCCATAGTGTGGTGACAGAGGATGCCTAGAGAGGAGCATAGAGATGGCCATAATGAGGGCCTAGAGAGGGCCTAGATGGGACCATATAGATGACCATAGTGAGGACTTAGCAGGGCCTAGTAAGGACCATAGAGATGGTCATAATGGGAGTCAAGAGTGGGCCTAGATGTGTCCATAGAGACAGACATAGTGAGGGCCTAGAGAGGAGTTAGATGAGACCATATAGATGGTCATAGCGAGGGCCTAGAGAGGATGATAGAGACTGCCATAGTGAGTGCCAAGAGAGGGCTTAGATAGGACCATAGATATGGCCATAGTGAGAGCCTAGAGAGGACCATAGAGACGGACTAGATTGGCCTACAGTGGGCCTAGAGTGCACCATAGAGACTGCCATAGTGAGGGCCTAGGAGGGCCTAGAGAGGACCACAGAAATGGCCATGGTGTGGGACTTGAGAGGGCCTAGAGAGGATCATAGAGGGTTATAGTGAGGGCCTAGAGCAGGCCTATAAAGGACCATAGATATGGCCATACTGAGGGCCCAGAAGGTCCCTAGAGCAGACCATAGAGACGGCCAAAGTGAGGGCCTTGTGGATGACTAGAGTGGACCATATAGACGTCCATAGTGAGGGCCTAGTAGGGCCTAGAGAGGACCATAGAGACGGCCATAATGAGGGCCTCGAGACGGCCTAGATTGTACCATAAATGGCCATAGTGAGGTCCTAGTAGGGCCTAAAGAGGACCATATAGACGGCCATAGTGTGGGCCTAGAGGGTGCCTAGAGAGGACCATAGAGATGGCCATAATGAGGGTTTACAGAGGGCCAAGAGAGGACCATAGATACAGCATAGAGGTTGCCTAGAGGGGCCTAGAGAGCACCATAGAGACGATTATAGTGTACACCTTGAGAGGGCCTAGAGAGGATCATAAAGCTGGCCATTTTTAGAGCCTAGATAGGGCCTAGAGAGGACCATAGAGACGGTCATACTAAGGGCCTATATAGGGCCTAGAGAAGACCATAGATATGGCCATAATGAGGGACTAGAGAGCGCCTGGAATGGACCATAAATACGGCAATAGTGAGAGCCTAGAGAGGGCCTAGAGAGGACTACAGAGATGACCATAATGTTGGCCTTGAGAGGGCCTAGCAAGGACCATAGAGGGTCATTGTGAGGGCTGAGAGTGGGCCTAGAGAGGACCATAGATATGGCCATACTGAGGGCCCAGAGGGTCCCTAAAGAAGACAACAGAGACGGGAATAGTGAGGGCCTACATAGGGCTTAGATGGGACCATAGAGACATGCATAGTGAGGGCCTAGAGGGTGCCCAGGGAAGACGATAGTGATGGCCATAGTGAGGCCCTAGAGAGAGCTTAGATTGTATTATAAAGACGGACAAAATGAGGTCCTAGAGAGGGGCTAGATGGGCACATAGAGATAGTCATAGTGAGGACCTCGAGAGGGCCTAGAGAGGATGATAGAGACTGACATAGTGAATGACTAGAGAGGTCCTAGAGGACCATAGAGATGACTATAGTGAGGGCCTAGATAGGGCTTAGAGAGGACCATAGAGATGGACTTTAGGTGACCTAGATGGGGTCTACAGAGGACCATAGAGACTGCCATAGTGAGGGCCTAGAGAGGGCCTAAATGGGACCATAGAGAGGGCCAAAGTGAGGGCGTAGAGAGGCATAGAGAGGGCCTAGAGAGGACCATAGAGACAGCCATAGTGAGGGCCCAAATTGTGCATAGAGAGGCCCATAGCTATGACCATAGTGAGGGCCTAGCTGTAGAGGACTGTAGAGATGGCCATTGTGAAGGCCTAGATAGAGCCTAGAGAGGACAATAGAGACTGCCATTGTGAGGGCCTAGAGGGGGCCTAGAGAGGCCATAGAGACAGCCAATATGAGGGGCTAGAGAGGGACTGAAGAGGACCATAAAGATGGGCATAGTGAAGATCTAATTAGGGCCTAGAGAAGACCATAGAGATGGCCTTTAAGTGACTTAGATGTGGTCTACAGAGGACCATAGAGACTGCCATAGTGAGGGCCTAGAGATGGTCTAGATGGGATCTTAGAGAGGGCCATAGTGAGGGTATACAGAGGACGAAGAGAGGGCCTAGAGAGGACCATAGAGGCAGCCATAGTGAGGGCCCAAAGGGTGCATAGAGAGGACCATAGATATGGCCATTGTGAGGACCTAGAGAGGGCCTTGCTGGGATCAGAAAGATGCCCATAGTGAGGGCCTAGAGAGGGCCTAGAAGGACCGTAGATATGGCCATACTGAGGTCCTAGAGTTTTCCTAGAGAGGAGCATAGAGACATCAAATTAAGGGCCTAGAACTGGCCTAGAGAGGACCATAGAGATGGCCTAGGAGTAGCCTAGAGGGGGCCTAGAGAGGAACATAGAGACTGCCGTATGTGGTAATTGATAGAGCCTAAAGAGTACCATAGAGATTCCATAGTACGGCCTAGAGAGAGGCTAGAGAGGACCATAGATACAGCCATACTGAGGTCCTAGAAGGTTCCTAGAGAGGACCATAGAGACGGCCATAGTGAGGCCTAGAGCGGGCCATAGAAGGTACAAAGAAATAGCCATAGTGATGTCCTAGAAGGGACCTAGAGAGGACCATAGAGGCGGCCTTGAAGGAGCTTAGAGGGGGCCTAGAGAGGACCGTAGAGATGGCCATAGTAAGGGCCTAGTGAGGGATTAGATAGGACCATAGAGACAGCCATAATGAGGGCCTAAAGGATGCCTTGAGAGTACCATAGAAAAGACCATATTGAGGGCCTAGAGAGGACCATAGAGATGGCAATGGTGAGGGCCAAGAGAGGGCCTAGATGTTACCATAGAGACGGCCATAGTGAGGGCCTAGAGAGGACTTTGATGCGACCATAGAGACCCCATAGTGAGGGTCTAGAGAGGTATTAGATAGGACCATAAAGACTGCCATAATGAGGGCCTAAAGGGTGCCTAGAGAGGATCATATAGACGGCTATATTGAGGGCCAAGAGAGGGCCTAGAGAGGACAATAGAAACAGCCTTGGGGGCCACGAGGGGACCATAGAGACTGACATAGTGAAGGCTAGAAAGGACCATAGAGACGGCCATAGTGAGGGCCTAGATAGGCTTAGATAGGGCCTAGAGAGGACCATAAATACGGCCATAATGAGTTTCTAGAGGGTTCCTAGAGAGGAGCATAGAGACGGACATAGTGAGGCCTGGAGGGGGCCTAGATAGGACCATAGAGAAAGACTAGAATTCGCCTTCAGGGGGCCTAGAGAGGACCATAGAGATGGGCATAGTGTGTGCCATATAGGTCCTAAAGAGGCCAATAGAGACGACACAGTATGGGCCTACAGAGAGGCTGGAGAAGACCATAGATATGGCCATACTTAGGGCCTAGAGAGGGCCTAGACAGGATTATAGAGATGGCCATCATGATGGCCATACTGAGGGCCTAGAAAGAGCCTAGAGAGGATAATAGAGAGGCCATAGTGATGGCCTACAGAGGGCCTAGAGAGGACCATAGAGATGGATTTAAGGTGGCCTAGTGGGGCCCTAGAGAGGACCATAGAGACAGTCATAGTTTGGTCCAAGAGAGGATCCAGAGGGAACATAGATACAGCCATAGTGAGAGCCAAGTGAGGGCCTAGAGGGGATCATAGAGACAGCAATAGTGAGGGTCTAGAGAGTCCATAGACAAGACCATCGAGACGGCCATAGTGAGGGCCTAGAGAAGGCCTAGAGAGTACCTAGAGAGGATCATAGTTACGACCAAAGTGAGGGACTAAAGGGTCCCTAGAGAGGACCATAGGGACGGCCATAGGGAGGGCCTAGAGAGGGCCTAGATTGGATCATAGAGATGGCCATAGTGATGGCCTAGAGAGGGCCTAGACTAGGACCATAGAGATGGCCATATTTATCACCTAGAAAGGGCCTAGATGGGACCATAGAGACGACCATAATGAGGGCCTAGAAAGGACCATTGAGATGGCCATAATTAGGGCATAGAGAGAGCCTAGAGAGGACCATAGAATCGGCAATAGTGAGGGTCTAGAGAGAGCCTAGCGAGGACCCGTAGAGATGGCCTAGAAGTGGCCTAGATGGAGCCTACAGAGGACCATAGAGCCGGCCATAGTGAGGGCCTAGATTGGGCCTAGAGAGGACCATAGAGATGGCCTAGAAGTAGCCTAGATGGTGCCTTGAGAGGACCATAGAGACTGACATAGTGTGGGCTAGAGAGAACCAGAGGACAACCATATTGAGGGCCTAGAGAGGGCCTAGAGAGGACCATAGTTATGGCCACACTGAGGTCCTAGAGTGTTAATAGAAAGGACCATAGAGACCTAGAAGTAGCCTAGAGGAGGCCTAGAGAGGTCCATAGAGACGGCCATAGTGAGGGCCTAGAGAGGCCCTATTGTGTACCATAGAGACAGCCATAGTGAGGGCCTAGAGAGGGACTAGTGAGGACCATAGAGATGACCATATAGAGGTCCAAGAGAGGGACTAGAGAGGGCCTAGAGAGTTCTAAGAGAGTAACATATTGACAGCCATAATGAGGTTATAGGGGCCTAGAGAGGTCCATAATTATGGCCATAGTGAGGGCCTAGAGAGGGCCTAGAGGGGACCATAGAGAAGGCCCTTGTGAGTGCCTAATGAGGGCCTAGAGAATTCTGTAGAGACTGCCAGAGGAGGGCCTAGATAGCGCCTAGAGAGTACCATAGAGATTGCCATATGGATGGCCTAGAGAGGGCCTAGATAGGACCATAGGGATGCCACAGTGAGGGCCTAAGAAGGGCTTAGATGGGACCATAGAGATGGCAATAGTGAGGGACTAGAAAGAGCCTGGAGTGGACAACAGAGATGGCCATAATAAGTTTTGTGTCCTTCTTAGCCGGCAAGTAAATCACGACACGCCTGGATTCTTCTCTGACAGCTCTTTTATTACAGGCACAATCTTCATCCAACGAAGGGGCACCCCAAGCAGCAGAAATGCACTGCTTATATACCCTTCCAAGGGGGCGGGCCAGGCGGCCTGTTCTCTCAGGATTGGTTAGGGCCAATACCTCATTAGCATAAGCCCTGTGATTGGTTAGGGCTCATGCCTCATTAGCATAAGCCCTGTGAGCTCATGCCTCATTAGCATAAGTCCCGTGATTGGTTAAGGCTCATGCCTCATTTGCATAAGCCATGTTGGAAACCGGTGCCGTCTCTTCGGCCGCCTACATCTCCCCCTTATTTATTTTATAAATTTGAAATAGGTTACTTCTGGACCTTTACATTCGTCTTAGGCCTCCCACACCCAAGCATGCTTTGAACTCATTCACCAGGTGATTATTAAAAGGCTTTAGAAGGCACTTCTTGAAGGAGCCACTACTGTGGCAAAAGTCAGCGGTGGAAAGCAGAGGTCTGAGCCCTTGTGCAAGTAATGAAGGCATTGTAATGGGTGCTGCCACCCATACTCGCCTTTGTGCCTTTTTTCAGGGAGAGGTATTTGACACAAAACCTCTATGCTCTCAAACATACTTTCAGAGAATCTATCTCAGGATTGAGAACATCTCTAGTAGAGGCACTCCTCATACTCCCCGCTTCTGAAAAATTAAAATGGTGCAATAGGAGCCTTATGAATGTACACCATTGGCAATGGTCAAGATGGTCAGGATCTAGGGAAAATGCCTGGACGGCAAATATCGGATCCAGAAGGTTCCCCACTAGGTCTCCCTAAGGGAGGACCAGCCAAATACTTGGGGAAGCACCTTCCTCCATGGCAGTCAGCGCCTGATAAACTACAGCCTTATGTCTTGCATGGTCATGGCGTAAGCACATAGAAACCAAAGGCAGAAACCACATCCTAAGAGAACAACGGCTCAACATACAAATACTCCCCCCATTCTTTTAAAAAGTTGAGGGCATCCTTGACCCAAGTGGTAAGTCCTAACAGAGTGACGGGATCTAGGCGAGTGCTGTTTAGGGTGGCGATCTGGACAGGAGCTTCCTGGATAGGTCTTCACCTTCCTTCGACCAGTTCCCTTTCAAATATTCAGACAGGAGGCAGCTCTGATTGAAAGACCAGTGTCCATTGCAGCAGCAAGATCAATATCAGGATCTGCAGTTTCATCATCCCTTCTTTTGTCTGGGATCGCTGGACTGGAGATCTTCGGAGTCAGCCTCTCAGGGATCCAGACAGGGTTTTCTTGATCCTGTGGGAAAACACAAACAGAACCTCGTGCTCTTATGAGCACGGATCGGGCCCTTGACATGCGTTAGTTATGATGTCTTTCCATTTTTACCTTTTCAGGCGGAGGGCGTAAGTGATTATGATGTCTGTCAGCAGCAGACTGACCCTGAGCATCCAAATTTAGAAAATTTAAAGTAAATAGTGCTAAGGATAGTCTATGCTTGGGGTTAAGGCCGTGGCCTATTCCCTCTTTTTGTTTTTGAAGACATTTTTTGAGCTGCGATGTGCTCGTTCTATAATATTTTGCCCCTGAGGGTTGTAGGGCAGTCCATTAGTGAGTGAGACTTTTATACGTTGGCAAAAGGAAGAAAAGGCTTGAGTCGTATAGGCTGGGCCATTGTCTGTAAATATAAATCTAAACAGGACTGTTATAAAACAGCCAACAACTAATTAATTTACATATCTATTAATAATAGTTTCTTATATTTTCTATAAAATTATTCTTCTATCAGTCAAAAGAAATTAAGGTTTGTATCTCTCTTGAGGCTTAAATTCTTTTGTGGAGAGCTTAAAAAAAGATCTTAGCCAATTAGCATCTCCTAGAAACCTTTGAATCTTATGTCACAATTTATTTAGGAATATAGCTGATGTCTCAAATATTAAAAGATATTGTCTTTGGATGTTTTTGGAGCAACAAGCACTCTCCAAAATGTTAAAGCTCTTTCATACATCTGGTTTTGAGTGACTCCAACTTTGAATTACCAGTTTTAATCTAGTTTTTTATTACCAAAATTATAAATTTGCAATCATACCCAATAACATATAACCAGAAAATATAGAGCATACTTATATATAAATGTACATCTAAGCAAATTTTTCTTACTTCTTTAACTGTAATTTAAGAGAAAAGCACTTATCAGACTGGGAGATACCCTTACTGTAGAAACTGTTGGCCTCCTTCTAAGAGCCACTTATGAAAACAGTTAACTCTTTTTAAGGTTGCTTCTGCTAATGCTCTTCTCCCAGCCACAGAGCAGGGTAAATTATCAGTTTTTGTTGTGTAAATTGAGATTCCCTTTTAAGCAGGTTTTAAACTAAATTAAGTGGTGGATGGCCATCCGTTTTAATCATTTTTACATAGAACAAAAATAGACAACAAAATAAAGACAGATATGAACACACATGGACAAATTGGTATACCAATGACAGACAATAAACATGGAAAGCAGAACTGAGAATCTCTCCTAGAGAGAGCCAGAGAGATTAGGGCGACCCCCAATCATCTCTTGTTTCTCTGGAGGGCTCTATAATAAGCTTTTTTTTTTTTTAACACACCAGAGAGTGGGCAACTTCTTTCTCTTTTACTCTTCCTCTCTCTCTCATTTCAGGTTCAATTCTTATCCTTTTCTTAGGAGGTATAAATTTTTTATCAATAGTCTTTTCTTGGAAACAGTACTAAGAAAACAAAAAAAAAATTTTTTTTTTTTTTTAAAGTCTTTTTTCTTACCCTAGTTCCCTGTTTCTGAAGAAGGCTCTGAGCTGTGTCATAGTGATTGCTAAAAATATTGCCTCCAGGTCAAAAACGGGAAGCCATACACCTTCCTCCAATCTGTGGGCAAAGAACATTGTGTTTCTGGAACAGACTGCCCAGGAACCTCCACATAGGGAGGCGGGCCTAGGGCGGAGCTGTGGCATCTCCCAACATGTGGTTTGAGCTTTTTGCCATTTTGCTTTTTTTTCCTTGAGAGGACCACGGACTCTATTTAGTAACATTCCTCTAGGCCTCCTCCATCTTTTAAGCTCTTCCGTCCTCTATCTTTTCTAAGCTATTAAGCTAGAAGAGCTCTCTGTATCTATATCTTTTAGATAAATGTTGGTTATTTATTTTTTGGTCCCTTGTTTCTTTTTCTAGAGCCTGCCTCAGAGCCTTCTGCCGAGCCTCTTTCACTTGCTCAAAAACTTCCTGTTCCTTTCGGACAGCGGATTTACATTCACAATGAGAATTTAGGTACAAGCTAAGACCATACATCAGAAAAATCACTATACGATACCCAAGCCAACCCACCCGGGTCGACAACAGATATCATAGTTTAGAAAATTCGCGAACCTTGTATTGCCATTTTCCTTAAACTTGTCCCTAAAACCAGGAAGCTTATCTCCTCCCAAACCAGGGAACCTTAACTCGTCCCAAACCAGGAAACTTGACTAAAAAATATACCTTTTTACCTCAGTTTCTGAATTTATGAGGTTGTTGTCCTCATTTTCCCATTGTCCTCGGCTCGTTGTTGTTGGTCTTCTTTAGCTGCCGTGTCTCTCGTTGTCCTCTCGCTGCATCTCTCTTGTCTCTCTTGTCGTGTCTCTGCCACGTCTCTCGCTGCGCCTCTCCTCGCTGCTCTCTCCCCGTACGGGACACCAGTTGTCACATTCTTCTTGGTCGGCAAGTAAGACAGGACACGCCTGGATTCTTCTCTGACAGCTCTTTTAGTCCAGGCACAATCTTCATTCAACGATGGGGCCCCCAGCAGCAGAAATGCACTGCTTATATACCCTTCCAAGGGGGCGGGCCAGCAACCTGTTCTCCTCAGGATTGGTTAGGGCCAATACCTCATTAGCATAAACCCCAGGATTGCGTAGGGCCCGTGCCTCATTAGCATAAGCCCTGTGATTGGTTAGGGTCCATGCCATCATTAGCATAAGCCACGTGATTGGTTAGGGCTCCATGCCTCATTAGCATAAGCCCTCTCGAAGGGGCTTGAGGCTGACGCATGCGTAGTAGGTTAAATAGGCTTATATAGTTTTCCATGTTGGAAACCGGCGCCATCTCTTTCGGCCGCCTACACCCCACCTTTGGGTCCCTGGCTATGTAAACTATCTCTCAAGACAGTGTGGAGAGTGGGCAAGGTCTAGCCTGGAGCTAACAGTCTGCCTCTATTTATGCTCCTCCTTCCCTTCAAGGTTAGGGGTGGTATGCTTTATTTTGTATAAAAATGTAAGGCGATTTCCTTTCCATTACCCTTTCACCTTGATGCTAAAAGATCTTTGTATTAGAACTGAAGAGAAAAACGGCAGCCAAGCTATAATCTCACAGCTGCTGCGAGGAGGGAGATGGATAAATAGAAGCTAGCCCTTTAGTTAAGAGTTCAAGAAAGCAGGCAGCTCAGTCTGGAGGTCTGAGGGCATCTGCAGGGGGTGGGACTCAGCGGTCAGATAGAGGAGCTGCTTAGGTGTTGCCTTGTACCATGAGAGAGAAGAGAGGAAAAGGGGCAAGTTGTGCTGAGTTAGAGCTCAGAGCTGGCCTGGCCTGGCTGAGGCAGGTGTGGGTGAGGAAGGCTGCAGTTTTATTGTCTGGGACCCTTTGTCCCCAGTCCCCCAAATGTAGATGGTTTTCACTGAATCAGAGGCCATTCTCTTCTAAAGCAGATCTGGTGGTTCAGAGCAGGGTGTCTCTCACCTTGAGCTGTGTTTGCTCCTCTTTAATGACATTTTAGAGAATTTACTACTTTAACCACCTGAGAGCTGGGTCTGTGCTTATGATGCCTGACTATTAAGTGGCTTTGATGGTGTCCACTGCAACCTTCTGGTCTTGAGGACATTTGCAAAAGTGCAGAGAGGACAGCTGAGTGGGGCAGTTGTCCCTGTCCTGTTCTGGTGACATCACTGCCTCTCCTGGGTGTTCTGGCCATGTTCTTCCTCGAGCACCTTGCCCTGTTATCTTTCCTCTGCCACATTCCACCTGGCAGCCAGCATCTTGCTCTGTGTAGAGTTCCCATCTCTAATCATTGTCAGTTGGGCTTAAAATTGATGTGGATGCTACCAGATCTAGCTGGAATGGGACCTCAGCACAGAATATTCTTTGTGGTGGGGTGGGGTTTTCAGTCTTCTCTCTTCTCCCATCCTTCCATGGGGTGTATTGGAGATCAGCGTCCTCCACCCCCCCAGGTTTAACCCCCCCCATCTGCCCTCCTCCTGCCCCCCACCCCTCCCTCCCCCTCAGCCCATGGAGATCTTCGTGGATGACGAGACCAAGTTGACGCTGCACGGGTTGCAGCAATACTACGTGAAACTGAAGGACAACGAGAAGAACCGGAAGCTCTTTGACCTTCTCGATGTCCTCGAGTTCAACCAGGTCAGTATCGAGGGTCTGTGTGACGTGAGCACTGCACGTCTCCAGCTGTGGCAGAAGCCTGTGTAGAAGTAGCCTGTGACTGTCGGGCCATGTAGGTGAAGCACTGGATGGTGCAAGTCCAAAGTGGGAAGATGGAGTTGGGTAAGAGTGAGGTAGAGTACTTGATGACGTCAGTAAGCAGAGAAGAGCTTTGCAGATACCTGACACCTCAGAGCGAGCCTGGCAGTTGTGCTGGGCCGCTGTAGAGCTGTGGGGGTCTTGGTGTTTAAAGATCATTTGCTTTTCTAGACTGTAGTTCTCATTATTAATATGTTCAAAGGTTGCCTCGCCTTTGTCGGTTCTGGCTGGAGGTCTGGTGTCCATGCAGCTCAGAGGCCAAGATGTTCAGAAATTAAGGCCTAGATGTACATGCAGTTGGGTTGAAGAGCAAAAAAAACATTTGTATAGGATATCTGTGTTGGAATAAGGGACTGAGGAAGGAATTCCTTTAGAAATTGTGCCAGGTCTGGGAGGTGGTGTCACACGCCTTTAAACCCAGCATTCAGGAGGCAGAGACTGGCAGCTCTTATATCTACAGAGTGGTCTACAGAGTGAGTTGCAGGACAGCCACTACAGAGAAGTGCTGCCTTGAAAAGCAAAAATACCAAACTTCTGCCAGATGTGTTAGCATACATCTTTAATCTCAAGCTCTGGACAGAGACAGGTGGGTCTCTGTGAATACAAGTTTGGGGCCAGCCTGGTCTACATAATGTGTTTCACGACAACTAGGCCTAATAGAAAAACATTGTCTCAAACTTTCTGCTCTTCCAGAGGACACACATTCAGTGCATAGCACCTGTCCATATAACTGGCCTGGGTGATTGAACACACTCTTGAAAGTCCACCCGTGTATACCTGTCCGTACATTCACAAAACCACACAGACAAGATTTTAAAAACTTCAAAAGGAAGGGAGAGGCAGAGGGGGAGGGAGAGGGAGAGGGAGAGGGAGAGGGAGAGGGAGAGGGGAGGAGGAGAGGGAGAGGGAGAGGGAGAGGGAGAGGGAGAGGGAGAGGGAGAAGAGATTTCTGGGGCAGGGAAGTGGCTCAGAGTTTAGAGCACTTTTGTTCTTCCAGGAATTCCCAAGTTCAACTCTCAATGCCTTTGTCAGCTCCCAATCACATAATTACAGCTGGAGGAAGAAGGGGGTCCAGTGTCCCTGCTGGCCTCCACAGGCACCAGGCACCAGGCACGCATACACAAGCATGTGTGCAGGCAGAGCACATACACCAGAGCCTGATTGTGGAAAGCTGGTACATGTACCACGCCCGTGCTCCCTCAGGGGGTGATCTTTGTGAAGTCCGTGCAGCGCTGCGTCACCCTGGCCCAGCTTCTAATGGAGCAGAACTTCCCAGCCATTGCTATCCACCGTGGGATGCCCCAGGAGGAGAGGTGGGTTAGAGGCGGGTAGGTGGGTGGCCATCCATTCGTGTGTCTGTGTCCTGTCCTGAGGAGGACTCGGTGTGGAGAGAAGGGAGTCTCAACCCTCTCATTTACTCTCACAAAGGCTCTCTCGGTATCAGCAGTTCAAGGATTTTCAGCGGAGGATTCTTGTGGCTACCAACCTGTTTGGCCGAGACATGGACATTGAGCGTGTGAACACTGCATTCAACTATGACATGCCGGAGGACTCAGACACCTACCTGCACAGGGTAAGCTGCCCACTGTCACCCACTTCCTGTGTGTGCTGTGTACCTTCCTCTCCTCTGTCTTCCCTATGGGCTTGCAGTCTTCCCCTTCTCCTTCCAGGTGGCCAGAGCAGGCCGGTTTGGCACCAAGGGCTTGGCCATCACCTTTGTGTCAGACGAGAATGATGCCAAGATCCTGAATGACGTGCAGGACCGTTTAGAGGTCAACATCAGTGAGCTGCCCGATGAGATGACATTTCCTCTTACAGTGAGTGCCGCCTTTGTGTGTTGTGTGTGTGTGTGTGTGTTTCCCATTTGTATCTTATTGTAACTGACTGTTTTTTCCTCAGTTGAGCAGACACGGTAGAGGATTCACCCATGCTGGACTGTGGCAGTCTGTTGTAGAAGAGGACACGGGGTCAGGAGGAAACACTACCGGCCACCCCTGACGCCTCGGCCCACCCTATCTATGCTTCTCTGTGTCACCACCACTGCTAAACCTAGTCCTGATTTATCAGAGTTGTTTGTTTGTTTGTTTGTTTTTGTTTTTTAACAAAATTAAGAATGAAACAACTGTGTCTGTGGTGTCTGTAAGTGCTGTTTAGGGCTTGAACCAGGGTCACTCTGAGGGCTGTGAGCCCTATTGTGGGGTAGCAGGGTCATAGTGAGGTAGGGCCCAAACCCAAGAGCCTGTGGCTTCCCTGAGCCTTCTCTTCCTGGTTTCACTGACTTTCTTAAGTGGCTGTGGATGCCGAGGCTGGGGCACTGCTGGGGATTGGGAGGTAAAGAGTAAGCTCCATGTCCTGGTCCCTCGTCTCCTTCAGCTGGATTTCTTGTATGAGGGCCTGTGCCTCCCAGGGATCCTGCCCTTCTAAGGTGGGGGGCTGGTAGAGCGCGCCTAATCATGATTGGGTACACACACACACACACACACACACACACACACACACACACACAATGCAAGCTTAGCTCTGTAAAGAGTCTGGAGTCTCTGACTGGGGTTAAAGACAGTGTGAACCAGGGCAGGGCCCAGAAACCTTGAAGCTGTGGGAGAGGTCTGGCCTGTCTTCCCTGTCTAGTTTTGGTCTGAAGTTCAGAAGTTTGTACGTGAAGCCCAGGTAGCTTATGACCTCAGACATGGATCTGTGTCTGTGGAGCAGGCCTGTTCTAGGATTATTCTGAGGTTCTTGGCAGTGTGGCTGGGATCCCTGGAGGGCCGGCAGCAGGAGGTGGACGGCGGAAGTAACTGCTGTATAGCCGCTGCTGCACCCTGAACCCGGAACCTGCGCTCTGCGGACCCCAATTGCACTTCAGGGTCAGGCATTGCTAAGGCACCGCGTGGGCCCCTGCCTGTTCTGGCCTAACAGAGGCTGGAAGTTGTGTTGCTGGTTTGAGATTTCAGATCCACACAACTGCAGTTGTACTGCCAGCTTCAGCACTAAGTGTTATAAGGGAGGCCATGTGGGTGGGCGTGGCTCAGAAGGGGGAGGTGGAATTACTCTGGGTCATCGGGGAAATGGATGTCTTCAGAAAGACGTGCCCCAGAGCGCAGGCTTCTGGGGAAGAGCAGCTGCCCCTGCTCAAAGGTATGAGCAAAAGTCTCACCTTCAGTGCCCCTGCTGCACCTCTCTAGGCCTCCCTGGGTTAGCAAAGAGGAGGATGGTCTCTGCACAGAAGAGCTTTCCCACAGTCGGGGTCTCTCATCAGGCCGAACTGCCTTTACAGACGGCCAAATGCCTCAGTCTCCATTTCGTTCTTTGTTTTAATTTCAGAATATTTTATTGTATATGTACAATTTTGACATCTATCTAAATGTACTAAATGTGCATTACCTATGGCGGCCAGCAGTGGGCACTAGAGGGCACCCGTGGGGCGGGTTACAGATGGCTGTGAGCCACCTGACTCAGTGCTGTGCATCAAAGCTGGGTTTTCTGCAAGTGCTCTTGCCCCTTAGCCCTCTGCTCCTGACATCCTCGTTTCTGAAGAGATCTGGCCGCCACATCCTGGTGGGAGGGGATGGATGTTCACAGGGAAAGACAGAAGACTTGAAGCCTTGCTAGGTTTCCCCATGAAAACAATTACCATTAGATTTCCCGTTGCCCAGTCTGGTGTGCTGGATAGTTTTATATGTCACCTTGACACAAGCTAAGCCCATCACAGGAGGCAGCCTCAGTTAAGAAAATTCCTCCATAGGATTGGGCTGCAGGCAAGCCTATAAGGCATTTTCTTAATTAGTGAGGGATGGAGAAGGGCCCAGCCCTTCTCTCAGGGCTGGTGGTCCTGGGTTCTATAAGAAGCAGGACTGAGCACGTTCTTGAAAAGGGGATGGAGGATAGGGGAAGGAATGTGTGAGGGGGGACTAAAAGGAGACGGGGTGTGGGGCTGCAAAGGAATACTGGAAAAAATGAAAAGCTGATTCTGGATGTGGGGGTACATGCCTTTGATACCAGTACTTGGGAGGCAGAAGTAGGCAGATCTCTATGAGTTCAAAGCCAGCCTGGCCTGCCAGACCTGTCAGATAAACCCAATCCTGTCTCGAAAAATCACAGTGGTGTGGATTGGGGGTTGGGGGAGAAGGCTGAGCAAGCCAGTAAGTGGCGCTCTTCCATAGCCTTTGCATCAACTCCTGCCTCCAGGTTCCTGCCATGTTTGACTTCCTGTCCTGACTTCCTTCAATGATGAACAGTTGATGTGGAAGTGTAAGCCCAATAAACTCTGTCCTCTACAAGTTTCCTTGGTCATGGTGTTTACCATGACAATAGAAACCTTAACGGAGACATGTCACTATGAGATTGGTTCTCACACAGTACAGTCTCCACAAAAGCCCTAGAGAGTGAAGGCAGCCCCTTAACCCTTCCAAGACACCAATACAGCTGCTGCCCTCTTCCAGTCACTTCTAGGAATGTTCTTGCAGGTGGTGGCTGCAGTAGGAGCTAAGGATCCCCCAGATCTATCTAAAAAAGAACCAGATGGTGGGGCTGAGAGATGGCTCAGTAGTTAAGAGCACTGGCAGCTCTTGCAGAGGACTTGAGTTTGGTTCATAGCACACACATAGCAGCTCACAACCATCTGAAAATTCCAGTTCCAGGGAGGGATCTGTCGCCTTCTTAGGGCCTCCAGGGGCACTCCACACACGTGGTGCACAGACATGTATACAGACAACGTGCTCATATACATAAAGTAAGATTTAAAGTGTCAAAAAAAGAGATTCAGATAGTGTTTTCTGTGGGTAATGTTGCTCTGTGGATACAGCATGCATATGGTGCACAGATGTGTGTGCAAGCAAAACACCCATAACACATAGGAATAAATCAGAGGTTGGAGAGATGGCTCAGTGTTTAAGGCACTGGCTGATCTTCTTGAGGTCCTGAGTTCAATTCCTAGCACCCACAACCGCAGCTTGCAACTGTCCGAAACTCCAGTTCCAGAGACTCCAACACCCTCACACAGACATAACATGTAGGCAAAACACCAATGCACATGAAATAGAATAATTTTAAAATATATTCATTGGGCTGGAGAGATGGCTCAGAGTTAAGAGCATTGACTGTTCTTCCAGAGGTCCTGAGTTCAATTCCTAGCAACCACATGGTGGCTCACAAACCATCTGTAATGGGATCTGATGCCTTCTTCCGGTATGTCTGAAGACAGCAACAGTGTACACATATACTTAAAATAAATAATTAAAAAATATATATATTGTCGGGCAGTGGCGGCACACGCCTTTAATCCCAGCACTTGGGAGGCAGAGGCAGGCGGATTTCTGAGTTCGAGGCATATATATATATATATAGTACCACTTAGTAGATTATGAGGCATCTGACAGACTGCATGCCTCCCTGGAAGCAAGAGCTAACAATGCCATGGACTTTTTTTTTTTTTCATTTACATGCTTTTGTTACATACTCGAAGGTTGGACAGACCTGCTCACTTCAGCTCCTTGTCAGTTAAACAGAACCCACTTCTGGCAGAACCCTGTTTCAACTATGGTGAATGCTTACAAGGAAAGCGTGCAGTTGCAGTCAGCAACTGAGCATTATCCACAAGCATTGGATCTCAGGTACAAGCTAGATGACAGTTGCTTTATCCTGGGCATCTGGTGACGTGTGTGTGTGTGTGTGTATGTGTGTTGTGCTGTGTGTGTTGTATATGTGTGCATTTGTGTATGTAATGTGTGTGTGTGTGGCTCTTGTCTCTGCTCTTCGGAACAGTCCTGAGCTGTCTTGTGCTCACAATGACCTGGGGAACATGCTCAGAGGCCTGGGCCACTGGGAAGAATCTAAGCGTATCATTTGACAGCAACTGAGATGCAAGCAAGCTTTGCAGTAGTTTGTCATCATGGCAGCTGGGTTTTCAATGCTCTGCTACTATATACATACATACATACATACATACATACATACATACATTACCGTATATGTATGTGTATTTCAAGGTTCTGTGTAGTTCCAGTTGTCCTGGAACTCCCTGTACAGATCCAGGTGACCTAGAACTCCAAAGATCGGCTGCCTCTGTCCCCACCTCACCCTAGTGCTGGGATTTAAGGCATGGGCACCACCCCAAGGTTTTAATAACACCTCGACTGGCTCTAATGATAAATTCTTTAAAGGTTGTCATCAATGACCTAGGATTTCCCAAATGTCTTGTAACAATGTCATGAAAGAGGTATGCGTTTTGACATCGGTGTGGTTCCCTGTTTTCCTTGGCTTCTTCAAATCATGTCGGTGTGTGTACTCATAGTACAAAGTTCCACAGGCCAGGAGAGAGCCTCCTGCAGGCCATCTGTGAACTGCAACCACATATCCTGATCAGTATTGCAGCCTACCAGGAGCTGTGAGGGTAACAACAGCAGTGAAGCAGGGAAGCGCGGTCAGCTCCCATCTAAAGCACCATCCTCCCAGAGCTTGCAGATTTTTTTTGGACAGCAGAGAAATTGAGACATCCCCCAGGAGGTGAGGGGGGAAGGCTGGACTCAGGATGTAAACAAGCATATTTCTGAGAAAGTGAAACTGGCCCGACCCACAAGCATCGTCTCCCAGAGTCACCTCTGGAGGACTCAGTAGCCCAGCGGCCAGAGGAGGTTCTCAGAGTTCCCGGGTCCCAGCTGTCATAGATGTTTCACCCGGGTTGTGAGTTGCCTTTGAGTCACCCCATATTCCTGTAACTGTCTTAGGGTTTTACTGCTGTGAACAGACACCATGACCAAGGAAACTCTTATAAGGACAACATTTAATTGAGGCTGGCTTACAGGTTCACAGGTTTGGTCCATTGTCATCAAGGCGGGAGCATGGCAGCATCCAGGCAGGCATGGCACTGGAGAGAGTTCTACATCTTCATCTGAAGGCTGCTAGGAGAAGACCTAGTGTGGTTAGGAGGAGGGTCTCATTGCCCATCCCCACAGTGACACACTTCCTCCAACAAGGCCACGCCCACCCCAACAAGGCTGTACCTAATAGTGCCACATCCTGGGCCAATCTTATTCAAATCACCACAGTAACCCATTATCCCTGTGGGGAAAGATGAAGGGCCCGCAGGCAGTTGCCCTTGCCCAGGCGGGGATCTCTGTTGGGCTGACTTGGTCTGCGCATCTTCTGCCCAGGGGCAGATGCCTCAGGGAGGCTGCGATCCACTGCAGAGGAGCAGAAGCGCTAGTGGAAAGCTTGGCTGCATTTGTCTCTCACCACTACAAGAGGACACAGCCGGGCTCGCACCCCTGCAGGGAGCGAACTCAGTCTGGTTTCTGCAGGGCGCGGTAGGGCTCTCGGGTGGACAAGGTCGGTGTCTCCATTTGGGAGCCTCCAGATGCCATGGGGGGGCTCAGCAGAACTGAGACTGTAGGGAGCGTGCAGAGCTGCACTGTGAGAAGTGGCTGGCTGGCTCACAAGCACCTAGAGAAATGGAGGAGAGAAAGGGAGCCCCAGCCCCAGCCCCACTCCAGGAGTGCTCGCTTGGCTTAGAAAGGCTGCTTGTTGAAGAGGCGGTCCCACGACTGGAATGCAGAGAGGTCCTCCACAACGGCAGTATGACAACAGGCCCCAATGACACGAGAAAGTCCACAGGTTCCAAAAGTTTTATTGATATTGTGAATGATAGATGATCTAGATGTACCCCCGTTTAGGCCTGGGAGGACCTGGCTTAAATAGGGAGGGGAAAAAGAGGAGGATCACTTAATTAGCTATGCCCTCTGGCTTTTAGGTAACTAATTAATATGGAAATTTCTTGAGGCTGAAGTCTGGATTAAATAGGGAGGGGGGAAAAGAGGAGGGTCACTTAATTAGCTATGCCCTCTGGCCTTTAGATAACTCGTTAATATGGAAATCTCTTGAGGCTGAAGTCTGTAGTCAAGTCCTCTACCTGTAGCCCTATGTGAATGCAAGGGGCAGATCAAATGGAGATCTTAGACCTCATGTCAGGAGTCTGGAATCTGGGGCTTGGATATGTGCCTTCTCTAAACAGGCAATGGACACCTGTTGGGTCTCTCTGGCTATCTCAAATCAGTGCTCTATTGGAAACCAATTCATCCTTTCACGGTCCTATATACCCCTACTCCCAATAACCCAGTAAAATTTCACTGGCTCACCAGGGTGGACTTTGGTACCATCATTACTTTTGTCTGCCATGGGTTCACATTTTGGGGTGAGAATAGGGGTGTCAAGTCTACCAGGACAATCCTGTCACACAACATGGGTGCACATTTGAATTTAACAAGTTGTAAGCAGGGAAAACCACAGAATGATGAGCTGATGGGTTACAAGGAGCTGTTCTAATCAGCCCTACCTTTGCTGACGGTTACTCTGATGTGGAAACACTCTAAAGGAGGTGCAGGATGCTCAGGGAATCTTAGTGTACCACACCGGTGCCATCGAGATTCACCCTGCATCTGTAGATGCACACAGAAATCCCTTCCACTTACAAGGATCCAGAGAACACCCCAGAAACAGTAGCTGTACTACTTTAAACTTAGGCCTGGCTTTCCTGGTGCTTGGTGTAACCCGGCTTGTTGCCTACAGACTGTGCAACTGGACAGACTATGATGAATGAATGAATGAATGAATGAATGAATGAATGAATGAATATGCCAGCCAGCATGTGGCAGACCCTCTGCATCCATTCATAAATATGCTACACCCTCTTTCTCAAGGTGTACTGGCTGGTTTTGTGTCAACTTGATACAAGCTGGAGTTATCACAGAGAAAGGAGCTTCCGTTGAGAAAAATACCTCCATGAGATCCAGCTGTAAGGCATTTTCTCAAAAAGTGGTCAAGGAGGGGAGGGTCCATTGTGGGTGGTGCCATCCCTGGGCTGGTAGTCCTGGGTTCTATAAGAAAGCAAGCTGAGCAAGCCAGAGGAAGCAAGCAGTAAGCAGCATCCCTCCATGGCCTCTGCATCAGCTCCTGCCTCCAGGTTCCTACCCTGTGTGAGTTCCTGTCCTGACTTCCTTTGGTGATGAACAGCAATGTGTAAGTGTAAGCTGAATGAAACCTTTCCTCCCCATCTTGCTTCTTGATCATGATGTTTTGTGCAGGAATAGAAACCCTAAGACAAACCTAGTCAGGGAATGAGCCAAAGCTTATGGCCTAGGCATTTATTAATGAATAACCAGTCCCAGCATCATCAGTCCGGGATCAGGTCTGGGAAAGGAAACTTATCACAAGGCCCTTCTAAAGCCTATTGGGCATGTTTGCTTGCCTTTGAAAGTTAAGAGATGACTTTGAAGTTCAAGAGATGGCACCTCAGCAAAAGCCAGCTGCATCTGGGAAGGACTTCCCACTCTAACACATGGGCCTGATGCCAGGGAAAATGGGGTGAAAAAAAGCCACTAATCCCTGAACAGGAAACCCCACCAATCCCTGAGCTACTCCAAACTGAGGACTTGAAATCCCATCAATCCTCACTCTGGAAATCTCTGCCCTGAGAAGCTCTGACCCCTCAGAAATCCTACATAAGCCCCGCCCTTTGTCCAGTGCCCTGCTGCCTACACCTGGGAGCAAAGGCCACGATCTCTCGTTTTGTCCCTCCACACCCTGAATCCTCCAATAAATCTCTTTCATGAGATTTGCGCTCTCTCTCTCTCTCTCTTCTCTCTCATCAGAAGAAGCCAAAAGAAAAGCAGCAAATGAAGAGAAGAAGGGAAGAGAAGGAGTGGACTGTGGCACATGAGATCTTTAGCTCAGCTGGGGAGACCCTCCTCTGGGACCTGAAACACCTCTGCTGAGGAGGCTTCCTCTCAGAGCTCTGTGGTTCCTCGGGCCCTGTGTCTCAGGATGCCCTTCCACTGGGACACTGTCCCACCTCAGAGCTGTGTGGTTCTTGGACTTCCAAGTCCCAAGATCCCCTTCCATCTGAGCAGAAATGCTTACATCAACAGCACCTCCAAAAACCCCCAGCCAGAGTGGCTCTGTAATCTCACAAACATTGGGGACAGCTCTGGGAAAGGAAAAATGGACACAATATATTTACGTCGTCATGTGTATCCCACTTCTCCCTTTGTTGGAATGAGACCACTGCCTCACGCCAATTGTTAGGCCAGTGTAATTTCTCCACAGGTACTTAGTAAGCCGTACTCTCTGCTGGGTGCTTTAAGCAGCTCTGTTTATGTACACTCCAATCCTGGGACCATTTAACCCCCTAACTGCCTTCTCAGTACCTAAAGTCGGTGTCTCAGGACCAGCTGATAGGGTTGAGTGGAGGGAACTCCCTCAGGAATGGATACAACCTCTGGGCGGTGGTGGCATACACCTTTAATCCCAGCACTTGGGAGGCAGAGGCAGGCAGATTTCTGAGTTCGAGGCCAGCCTGGTCTACAGAGTGAGTTCCAGGACAGCCAGGGCTACAAAGAGAAACCCTGTCTTGAAAAAAAAAAAAAAAAAAGCTGCAGCTGGTTCATTAAAACCTCTTTTTAACTCAGGCCTCTATATATTTCATTAAATGGATGATGTGTTAATATGACAAGCTAAAAGGCAAGATCAAAACATAACCTCAGAGAATCTTAAACAACAAGCCATAAAATCCCTAACAGAAAGAGGTTTTATATTATTGAAAGTTAACATTCAACTTGTTCAGGCTTGGCAGTTAAGAGCACTGACTGCTCTTCCAGAGGTCCTTAATTCAATTCCCAGCAACCATATGGTTGATAAAAACCATATGTCATGGGATCCAATACTCTACTCTGGTTTCTTTCAAAAGAGCTACAATATACTCATATACATAAAATAGAATAAAACTTTAAAAATGAAATATTCAACTTATTGGACCCTTCACATTCCTAGGGAGAGAAATCAGCATACCCTCAGTCTGGCCAGCTACACCTGTCAGTGACGTCCCCAGTGCATTAACCCTAAATACCCTTCAGAGCTTCTTAGGCAGTATTAATTGGTTTAGGTCTTGGCTCACCATACCTACCAGGCAATCACAGCCTCTATTCCATTTACCTAAGGGTGACAGGGACACACTTCTCTCCTCTCTCCCTGATGCCAGCAGCCAGAGGGACCCTTTGTTCTATTAAACACCAGATTAGAAACACCTGGTGTGTTATGATCCACAACACCCAATCCAGGTCTTTACATTCAGTTCTTCCCCTACAGTGGTTGGAGCCTTAGATCAACCTCAGGGGATCCTAGAATGGCTCCATGCTACAACAGGGGGAGCACCTCCACTACTAATCGAAGTTGACACTGTATCCACTATTAGGACAAGAAGAGAGCATACCTTAAAAATTATAGGTAAAGAACCTGATGGAACTGTTTTCCCTTCCCCATCTCAGACATCCAATGGCTCCTGAGAAACCACACCTCTTTGCTAATAGCCTCATTGACTTCCCAGGACAGACAGACAAACCATTACCCCAAAGATAAAATCCTACATCCCCACCAGTCTTTAGGTGGCTTCCTTCTCCACTGTCCTCAAGGTCTGCTATCCCAAGGCCACAGCTTTTACAGATGGAGAGCCACAGGGTGCCATCTACACAGTATACCAAAGAGACAGTGGCTCTGAGTCACATTTTTCCCCTCTCACAGATAAATCTCCCTGATTTAAAGAACTGTATTCCATCTTCCTGGTCTTAACATACCTAAAAGAACCAGCTAGTCTATGTTCAGACAGCACTTAAATAGTCAGTTTACTCCTGTGGCTACCCTGCTCTTATGTCAGGCATGGTGCAATCCTCTTTCCCACTTATTAATTAAGATTTCAAAAATACTTTAAACTAGAACATATCCATTTTTTAGTCAGCCATATGTAATCACACTCATCCCTCACCAGACCTCTCTCTGATGGCAACACTTGAGTCAGTAAGATTGTCACAACTTGGGATTTACTTTGTCACTCCTCACTGCTAAAGAACTCCCATCAGATAACCATATTAACCTGAAAGGGCTACAGCCAAATTCCTCAATACCCCCATAAAATACCTCAAACACATCCTCAGAACTTGCTCCTCCTGTGCATCCCTAAGTCGCACCCCTGCTATACAACAATTGATCACCAACCCCAGAGCCCTAAGGCTAATGCCCTCTTGCAAGAATGATGTCACCCACATCCCATCACTGTACACAAAAATTTGTATTCATTACTATTGATACCTATTCCCATTTAAAAACTGAATTAATCACATGTTCTCCAATTTTGCTATTATGAGAGTGCCTCTCCATATCAAAGCTGATACTGGACCAGCATTCAATAGCCATCAATTCTAAAATTTCTGCAAATCTTGGAAAATTGTCCACCATACTGGTGTCCCTCACAACCCTCAGAGCTAAACTGTCATTGAAAGAACAAATCAAACACTTTAAAAATAATTAATTAAACACAAGATGTTTTTACCACCAACTACCAAATTAAACCTGGCATTATTCACACTGAAAGTGTTCAACATCTATGCCAAACAAGACAAACCTCCCATTGTCTGTCGCTGGAGTCAACCACCACCATATAATACCACCCATCCTGGTCAGATGGAAGGACCCATTTGACAGGTGTTGGAGAGGGATGGGTTGCCTATTAACTACAGAAATGGGATTTGTTTCTGTCTTTCCAGAGGACCAACCTCAACCTGTCTGGGGTCCAGCCTGCAATATCAGACAAGACCCCTCCAGTCAGAAAGACGTCACACCTGGGGATCACAGAGAAAACAAAGAGGAGACCATGCAGGCACCTGAGTGCACACAACCAGATCACCTGGAAAGACACTCATGTCCTCACTGACACAGCTCGATGCAGCTGTTTCCCACTCTCACCCCCTAACACCTCACAAGTCTCCTTCTGTGTCATTCTCATGGCTGTTTTCACCCTCCTTAACACCAAGCTGAGTTAGCCCCACTCCTGCTAACACTATGCTTTCCTTGTTTTATGTCAGGGAACCATATCATGGGAAGAACCAGATAATCAGGACTGGAGACTGTTCACTAGCAGGATGTCAGAAACCCATTATGATTCCTATACACCAAATGCCAGGTCCAGTGCTGATTCCCTTGCTTGCTTTCCTTGACAATCAGTCCATCATACCTTAAGCACATTAACACCTATGGAGGATTTACTATTGGTCCTGAAAGTTAAAAATCAGGGTGCATGGGACATCCCACACTACAGATAAACCACCCTACCGTTCCTAATGTTAACCACGTTTAGATAAACATTGGAGAACATTGGGATGAAACATGGAGAATGGGGTGCATAAAATTTATGTTCTCTTTGATACCAAACCCTCTTTCCAGTGGACAAGGGGGTCTAAGTGCTGAGACAATGACCCAGGTCCACACAGACAATCTCAGGACTGAGAATGAAGATCCTTGTAAATAAAACACACCCGTCTGGCGCTACAGATGCTTCATCTGGGAAGAAACAGGAGGAGTCTGAGTCTCAGTCCGAGGTTGAGAAGACAGATCCTGAGGGAAGAGGCCAAGTCTCCTCTTTACAGTCAGACTTGGCAGTGTGAGCCGCCCACTGAGGGGAACACAGAGCCTGGTGGTGTCAGTGGGGTCCGTAAGGGGCTTGCAGGCCAGCGCCGCTGTTTAAGAAGAAGCATCTATCCACTGCAACCTCTACCACTTGGGTCACCACTGTATTCCCGGAAGTGGCTTTTCTTCTAGAAGACTCCAGGGTCTGACTTCTGAAGAGAAGAAGGAAGAGGAAGGGTGGAGGAGAGGACACAGAGAGTCTGGCCTGCGGGTCTCTCCTGATGTTCAGACAGCTTCTGGGTCAGAACTCGGAGACACCGTGACAAACAGCGCTCTGTCCACAGCACAGGGTTCAGGCAAAGTCTTAGTCTCCAGGCAGTGAGGTCAGGGGTGGGGAAGCCCAGGGCTGGGGATTCCCCATCTTCCCGGTTTCACTTCTGCTCCTAAACTGGGTCAGGTTCTTCTGCCTGGACACTGATGACGCATTGGCAGGTCTCACCCCATTGGGTGACACGATCCCGGAGAGCCAATCAGCGTCGCCGCGGGCACTGGTTATAAAGTCCACGCAGCCCGCAGGACTCAGACTGCCCAGATCCCAGATGGGAGCAATGGCACCGCGCACCGCTGCTCCTGCTGCTGGCGGCCGCCCTGGCCCCAACCCAGTCCCGTGTGGGTGAGTGCGGGGTCAGGAGGGAAACGGGCTCTGCGGGGAGGGGCGGGGGCGGCACCGGGGAAGCTGCGTCCCAGCGTCGCCCACGAGACCCTCCGGCCCTTCTCCACCCGCGTCCCGAGCCCCGCGCCCTGCTCCCCTCCCGGCCCGCGCACCCGCCCGGGGTCCCGGGAGGAGATCGGGGTCTCACCGCGCGCCGCCCCCAGGCTCACACTCAATGCGGTATTTCTACACTGCCATGACCCGGCCCGGCCTCGAGGAGCCCTGGTTCATCTCTGTTGGCTACGTGGACGACACGCAGTTCGTGTGCTACGACAGCGACGTGGAGAATCCGAAGATTGAGCCGCGCGTGCCTTGGTTGGAGCAGGAGGGGCCGGAGTATTGGGAGTGGGAGACATGGATCGCCAAAGGCTGGGAGTTGTGTTTCCGAAGGAAACTGAGGACCCTGCTCGGCTACTACAACCAGAGCAAGGACGGTGAGTGACCCCGGGTCAGAGGTCATGACCCCTCCACGTCCCGACACAGTGGCCAGAGACGTCCGGTGGTCCGAAGTCCGAGGTTAGGGAGCAGAACCTAACCGGGACCTGTTTCCCATTCAGTTTGGAGAAGTCCGTGGGTGGGCGGGGCCGGGCGGGCGAGGCTGACCGCAGGGTCCTGCAGGCTCTCATACTTACCAGTGGATGTATGCTTGTGAAATGGGGTCGGACGGGAGCTTCCTTGGAGGGTATCATCAGTTTGCCTACGATGGCCGCGATTACATCGCCCTGAACGAAGACCTGAAAACGTGGACGGCGGCGGCGGACGCGGAGGCGCAGATCACCCGACACAAGTTGGAGCAGGCTCGTGATGCAGAAAGTCGCAAGGCCTACCTAGAGGGGAGGTGCTTGAAGTTGCTTCGAAAATACCTGGAGCTCGGGAAGGAGACTCTGCTGCGCACAGGTGCAGGGCCACGGGCAGCTCCTCCCTCTGCCCTCGGGCTGGGGCTCAGTCCTGGGGAAGAAGAAACCCTCAGCTGAGGTGATGCCCCTGTCTCAGAAGGGAGTGAGTGTCCCTGGGTCTCCTGATCCTCATCACAGCCACTGCACTGACTCTCCCAGGGCTCAGCCTTCTCCCTGGACAGTTCCCAGTCTGTCTCAGGAGGGAAGGAGAGAATTTCCTGACAGAACAGCAGGGGCTCCCTGCTGTCAGCCATGGCCTCTCCCAGGTCAGGTTCTGTGCCCACATCCACTATCCGTGGACACTGATCCTGTCGTGCTGAGTGTGTCAGTTCTTACACCTCAGAACTGGAAGTCTCCTTTACCTGATGGGAGACATGGACTCCCTGCTCTATGCTGGTTCCCCAGTTTGTAGAACTTTCCAAAGAATACATTCTCACAGATCCTTCCCTGTCTCTGGGATTTGCATCCCTTCAACAACCCAATTCTATCTATTCCTACAGTGGTGAGTGGTGATGTGAGCCCTTATGGTGTAACCTGGATTCTCAATCTCTCTCTCTCTCTCCTCTCTCTCTCTCTCTCTCTCTCTCTCTCTCTCTCTCTCTCTCTCTGTGTGTGTGTGTGTGTGTGTGTGTGTGTATGTGTGTGTGTGTGTCTTGGAATTATTTTGCTTCTTCTCAGTTTTTGTCTGTACTGGAGAGATACTGTTTCTCCAGGCCCTTGTATTATCATTTGTATCAGTTTTCACAGACTGGGTGATTAGACAAGTTAATTCAGGGTTCCCACTAAAGGAGAGATTCTTGTGAACTTAGACTGTTTCCTTTCAGAACTAAACATTCAGATCCCTCCTGCTCTTCCTCTGCCACCACAAGTTACAGTGCTCCCCCTAGTGAATCAGGAATTGGACTTTCTGAGAGACAGGGTCTTCTGCAATCCAGGGCTGGAGTGACAGGGAAGATCCACACACCCTGTGAGCTCTCTGTGTTCCAGTGAGTCCTGCACTGGGATCGACAGCACACTCCAGGGATCTTGTGTAACACACCTGTACCTTGTCACTCAATAGACAAGGCCAGGTAATCTTTTTCTCTGGCTGAGTGTCAGAGGTTCACCACATTTCTTCTATGTACTTTGTGGTGACTGTTTACTTGGACTGACAGTTATGTTAGTCAGCCAAATGACCAAAGAGTTTGAGTCTCAGTGGTGGCAACCTACCAGTAGCATGTGACCATAATTTATAATTTAGACATGAACTCAAACACATGTTAAATTATTTTGCATTCCTTTGTCCATTCTATGACTACCTACTTCATGCTATATATAGAACATCACATAAGGACGGCCATGTTGATCCATGGGCATGTATGATGCCCTCTTAGAAATCCCCTGAGTCCCAAGGAAAATGTGCAGTTCTATGCTGAGGTGACCAGCTCTACCTTCAGGTCACTAGTGGTATGACAGTTGAAGTCTCAGACAGACACATAGTTCAGTGTCATCATTGATTTAAATGTGTATTGTGTAGATTTCAGATTTTCTTGTTAATTTTGGATTCCACACCTCTATTACACAGATCCCCCAAATGCACATGTGGCCCATCACCCCAGACCTGAAGGTGATGTCACCCTGAGGTGCTGGGCCCTGGGCTTCTACCCTTCTGACATCACCATGACCTGGCAGTTGAATGGGGAGGACCTGACCCCGGACACGGAACTTGTGGAGACCAGGCCTGCAGGGGATGGAACCTTCCAGAAGTGGGCAGCTGTGGTAGTGCCTCTTGGGAAGGAGCAGAATTACACATGCCATGTAGAACATGAGGGGCTTCCTGAGCCCCTAACACTAAGATGGGGTAAGGAGGGTGTGGGTGCAGAGCTGGGATCAGGGAAAGCTGGAGCCTTCTGCAGACCCTGGACTGGTCAGGGCTAAGACCTGGGGTCATGACCCTCACCTTCATTTCCTGTACCTTCATGTCCTTCCCAGAGCCTCCTCCATCCACTGACTCTAAAACGGCAATCATTGCTGTTCTGGTTGTCCTTGGAGCTGTGGCAATCATTGGACCTGTGGTGGCTTTTGAGATGAAAAGGAAGAGAAACAGCGGTAGGAAAGGGCAGGGTCTGAGTTTTCTCTCAGCCTCCTTTAGAAGTGTGCTCTGCTCATTAATGGGAAAACACACCCCACACCCCACATTGCTACTGTCTCCAGTGTGGGTCCTCTCTCAGTTCTGGAAACTTCTAGACTTTAACTGTTCCTTGAACTCTCACAAGTTTCCTTCTCACAGGTGGAACAGGAGGAGTCTATGCTCTGGCTTCTGGTAAGTGTGTGTGACCGGATTGTCCTGAGGTGATTACAGTGAAGCTTGAGATGGTGGAGAGCTCTGGTAACCCATGATAGCTTCTTTAGAGAAATCCTCTGGAGGCCTGTGTTGTACCTTGATATGAGTGTGTGTGTGTGTGTGTGTGTGTGTGTGTGTGTGTGTGTATGTGTGTGTGTGTGTGTGTGTGTGTGTGTGTGTGTGTGTGTGTGTGCATGTTTTGTTTTACCCTAGACAGGTACAGCTCCCAGAGCTCTGATGTCTTTCCCAGATTGTAAAGGTGACACTCTGGGGCCTGACTGGGGAGGAGAAATGTGGACATCATTGTGTTTCAGGAGACCCCAGAATCTCCTGTGAGTGATTCGTGGTTGTTAGAATGTTTTCTTCACAGTGATGGTTCTTGACTCTCATTCTCTAGCATGAAGACAACAGCCTGGCATGGACTAAGTGACAGATGGTGTCCGATGTTCCCTGTGATTTTATGGGCTCAGTGTGAAGAACTGTGGAGCTCATCCTGCCCTGTGCACCAGAACCCTGTTGCTGCACTGCCCTGTGTTCCCTTCCTCAGCCAACCTTCCTGGGCTGAAGTAGAAAACTAAGAATTCTTTGGAAAGTTGATTGAATGGTGTTTTGCTCATGCAGACATGTGAAATATTAAAGTAGATACAGCTCTGAAAGGCTAAGGCTGATTTGTGAAGGAACATTTTGCTGAAGCAGACACAGGAGAAAAGATGTTCTACTAAAGCAAGCACATGAAAGGACAGGTGATGAAGGATTCTTTGCTAAGGACACACTTACATTGGTCTGCCGTAGATTGTGTAGTTGAACTTCATTTGTCAGAGATTCATAGAGAGAAGTGCACCAAAAACCTTCTGGGTGTGTGCGGCAGTTTGCTGCTGCTTCCAAGGACTCAGGCGGATTGAATGCATGGGGATCGCAAGACATGTGATGTTTGGAGGGTATAA